>JAMYHI010000127.1:0-48855 GCA_025531525.1 Pichia sp. P7020A
CGAGGATGCGATACTGAAGCATTACATTGGACAGAAATGGTTGGAGGATGATGAGATGCAAGAAGATCTTGCTCTCAAATTGAAGAATCAGTTGGATGTGTGGAGAGATGAGAAACAAAGAGAGATTGAAGAACAAATGAAGAAGTTGAATATAGTCAAGAAGGAACGTAAAGTCATGAAACCGTTAGACAATGTCATGCTGGTTAGTAGCGCAAGTATGCCCGATCTGCAACAAGTAATTAATGATAGCAACAAGAAAGAACAAGAGATGAAAGAGCAAAAAAGGAAGCAGAGGGAAATGCATGAGAAGAGCAAACGTAATAAGATTGTGTTTATGGAAACACCTACATGTGACGACAGAGAGAGGTTGGCACCTTACATACGAGCAGACACTAGCACTAGCACTCACATACAAACACAGAAACGACTGTTGCAACGACTTATAGACATAGAGAGTGGTGGCAATGCCTTGCATGAGCGGAAAATCAGACAAAATGTGCTAATGTACGCATATTTGAAAGGTATGGGTCACTCGTTACTCCCCGGTATGCGTTTTGGGGGTACGTTTGTATCCTACCCTGGAGATCCACTGCGGTATCACGCACACCAGATTGTCGAGACGGCGGAGTATTACAACGAGGACATTAGATTATTCAGACTCTGTAACCGAGGAAGACTCGCCACTGGTGTGCGCAAAGTGTGGGTCATTGGCGGTTCTACCACTGCAGAAGCAACGTCTACGGGGGACGACTATTCTCTTCCTCTTCCTCTTCCTCACGACTACGAGGATGCTGAACTGCGCTGCTTCAGCATTGAGTGGGCCGGTTTCTGACAGTGATGCTGTTGGTCCTGTGTACAAAGTGTAGTTAAACGACGCACCCAGCAGAAACCAAAATTTCGTTTCTTTTCTCTTCTTTTAGTGCAGGCGCTATTTGGGATTTGGGATTTGGTCTGTCTCTGGTTTGGGTTCTTGTTCTGGCTGCCTCGGTCTTCTGCTTCGGGGACAGCAGTACAGCAGGTACAGCACTGGATCATTGGATCATTGGATTACTGCAAACACCATGTCTACACTGGTCAACAGGTCTGTCCGTGGGGGGCGCGCAAATGCAGATGCAAATGCCTCCGAATCTACTACGGCCGTTGCTGCTTCTTCATCTTCGTCCGTTCAAATGACGCAATCCGCGTCGTCCTTCACTACCATGCTGAAAACAGACTCAGAGGCAGAATCCATACAATACGCTAGGCGTTCAAGTATTGATGATGACATCGATGCACTGGAACAGATGGAGAAGGCCGTTCTGAATAAAATCGATAGGTTTCTTTCCACTTTTGAGTCAAAACTCTCAAATATGGAGAAATACCTCAGTCAATCAGCACAAGGTGTTGAACAATCCGCAAGTAATACAGCAAGTGCCATCACATCATATGCACCCTCTTATTCCATGCTGGCAGATACACTCATGTCTGTCAAGTCACACTTATACAAAACCCAACAACATAACCTGCATCCGTTGACGAAGATCATCGATGATTATTATGAACAAGAAAATCACCATCATCATCAATATCAAGATGTAGGAACAGATTCACCAAAAGAAATTGTCGAGGATGATGTGGAAGCAGATTCGGGCCAAATGCGGAAACGTTTAATTGCCACCATCCAATTATTGAACGCACATCTAACGGATTTTGAAAAACATCATAATCTCCCATCTCTAGCAACGCATCCTAGTGAAAGATTAATTGCACTAAAGGAGACCCTATACAATTATGACACTGCATTGACGGTATCCAATACGAGACATCTCAATTTCTACGAATTACCCTTCCAGTGGAGAGAAAACAGATATATCATCTACGGTTACAGATTTGCCAAATCTCACACCCTTGCACTGACGAGTCTCTTCAGCTGGCATAATGAAACTGTCAATATCTGGACTCATCTGTTAGGCTCTGCATACTTGGCATACCTAGGTATTTACCACTATCCTAATACGGACACATATAATATATATGGAGCCACCTTTAACGACCATGCCATATTCTATCTGTTCATTGCATCTGCCATTATCTGCCTAATGTTCTCAGTCATATGGCACAGTTATACGAATATTGGGTATTTATCAGTACGCTCGAAATTTGCCTGCTTTGATTATAGTGGAATAACGGTGCTAATCACTTCTTCCATCATCACAACGGAACATATATCTCTGAGAGATTATCCAAACTTGAGACTTGCCTTTGTCTCCTTCTCCATTTTAGCTGGCTTAATTGGTATCGGTATGGCATGGCACCCCTATTTTGATAGACCCGAATCGAGAATTGTTAGAATATTGTTCTTCATTGCACTTGCATTATTGGGACTCGTGTCATTCTTATGTTCATGCATTGTTCAGAATGTTTCATTCGCTTTGAGTTTATTCAGTCCATTATGTATCTCCTTTGCTTGGTATCTATCCGGAGTTGTCTTCTATGGTACATTTTTCCCAGAATGTATAAGATCCGATGTGGAGATTGATGATTTCCAAATTTCCGATGATACAATTATGGAACTGGATAAGAATGGTAAGCTTTTGGAATATTTGCGCAAACAACCAGTGCATACTAGTCATTGTCATAAATTTACCTCCCTGTGGTGGGTTGACTGGATTGGAAGTTCTCATAACCTATGGCACTTGTTTGTCATTGGAGGTGTCTTGGGCCATTACAATGCCTTGTTGAAGATGTTTGAACGTGCCCACAACAGTTCATAGTTCACTGCATTTTGCATTATTTACTCGCATTCATTCACATTTGTACATATTCTTCTAGTACATACCGTTACGATAATCACATATTCGAAAATAATTTCGAGCATAGTAAACATAATCTATAAAGCATGGAAAAAAAATGGGTAGTCTTGACATTCGACACCCAACGCCTACACGCTCTGATTGAATTCCATATCAATAGGAGAGGCTGAGGCGTTCATCGAGTATTCGGCATCAAAAGTATGGTAATTGTTTTTGTTACTGTTATTGTTAGCATTGGTCTTAGCATTGGCATTTTTCTTGACTCCCAACTGTCGTCCAGGTGCAATATTCAGCATTGCATTCAGACCTTTACTTTTAGGCAGTGCATATTCCCCTGCTTTCAGTCCATGGAGGTATTTTGACTTTGCCTCTTTATGTCCGTTAACACCTCCATCTACTGCAGAATTGGAATTCATATGGCCATCCTCAAATATCCCATCATCGGCCATTTCCTCTTCTTCTTCTGGTATCAAAGGCATCGTCTCATTTACGCTAACAACATGAACAACGTTCCCTTCCTCTTGCTCTGCATCGTTCTGTAATTGCACTCCTTTCTTTTTCGATCCTCCCATGGTGAGCACCATGCAACAACCAAACAAAAGCATCACAAACAGGATACCAATCAAAATACCAAGAACAATGGCAATGAATGGCAAATGTAAATAGAGTTTACCTGGTGATTCGTTCATCCAAGCGGGGTTCAATGGTCTATCAAGTAATAGAATACCAGTTCTATTGAAAGATTCATTGTCGCTGCCAACCAAGGATAGACCATGTCTAAGTACACGCACTTCATTCCCACTTCCCTCGGTGATACTCACCATCATTCCACCAGATGCGAGTTCTCTGCAAGTTAAATGGGTACCGTTCAATAGCGTTGGAATTGTCGTTGTGAGGTTCTTGTTTAACGGTGATGAAGAGGTAGAATAACAGTCCATAATCATGTCTAATGATCCTGGCGGTAAGATGTGTAACATTGCAAACTTTTCGAGATATTTGACGTCTGTTAGAAGATGTGTAATGTTCTCCTGTAAAAGAGACTTACTCATAGGGAGCATGATTGAATACGATTGGTTTTGCAGGTAAGAAGTCAAATTCAGTGCACTCAATATAGATTCAAACTCTTCACTATCTAGAGTAGTCAGAAGATCAGTATTCGTTATCTCTAAGTCCTTTGGTAATGGCAAATTATCACTTACTGGATGAACCACTCCATGTGAGTATAGAATTTGTTTGCCAAACGATATCTGGACATCTGTTCTATTATCAATGGTGATTAAGTTGAGATCATCATCCTTATTATCATCATTCTCATCACTTATAGTCACCGTAATGTTTGAGTACGTCTCTAAAGTTGTAGTTCCCTCAAAATCATGGTAAAGTAACCCCTTTATCACCAAATTCTCTAAAGTATGTTTTAATAGGTCCGGATTGTTCATTAAGTAATCGAGGGTAAGATCCAAACTAGACCATAGCTTTGAAGTGGGGAAGAAAATCGTGTAAATATCACTATCTGCACCTCTTGAGAGCTCCTTGAGAAGTCCAAACTGTTTAAAGAGCTCTATGGATTTACCTGATCTAGTCAACTCTGCAGCAATGGCAACCTGAAGTTTGGGTGGAAGAGAAATGTCGTCATCTAAAATATAGATCGAGGTGTTCCCAACTCTGTATGGATATTTATTTACTATGCCCGTATTTGAATTGAGAAGAAGACTCCCATCATATCCTCTCTCAAGCTTAATTCTTTGACAGAATGTTTGCTTCTCTTTACCGTTATCGGCATTGCCACTATCTTCACTCTGCAGCTCTGTACAGAAATTTGAAGTCAAAAGTTTATGCGTCTGATTAGCTCCTAGTTGAACGGAATCGGCACCCTCAATAAAATGATACTTCAGCTGGCTCTGTAGACTCCCCATGGTTTTGTAATCATTTGAAACAAATATTGTTTGGTCTAGAAAGTTCTCATCAATCAAATATGAGAGCTTTCTGAAATCAACTTCATCGACAAACTGTTCATAATCTAAGCCGATGAGGTATTTTCTTGGGGTAAAGGAAGGAAAGTATGGACCATTTTTATAGTCAAAAATATGGTCTTCAAAGTAATGCACGATACCATCAGATAATAAGTAATTTGAAGAAGTGGAATGAATTGTTTCATTCAAGATAAGTTCATCCCCCATATCTGTGGAGCTGATTTCCATCTCAATATCGTTCCAATTATATGCAACAATGGCTGTCTCATTAAAGAGGTCACCACCTATAATCCCATCAAGTACAAAATTGGATATCAGCTCATTTTTGTCCTTTAATCCTCTAACATTGAGTAGGTAGCTTTCTTCAACTTGATTGAACCCAAGGGAGTCATCCGAAGGGATGATGAATGTAACATTGGACAGTTGTGCGGACTGACATGAATTCTCACCAACGATAAGGCTACTAAACGTCTTGAAATGCTCCTCTCCTGTATCTCGATTCAAAGAGTTTGCAAAATAATCACAGACGGATTCTTTAGTGTCCTGAAGTAAATCATCTATTGCTAGAACAACATTGTTAAATGTGGATACAAAAATATCATCTGATATAACATTTGCATTCTCTATCAAATACACTTCCCTCTTGCCATTTTCCATCTCCACGTGGTGGTCCAGCAATATTGACACCGGGAAGTCATCTATGTATGGAGATCCTTCATTGTTTAAGGTAGGGAGAATATTGATACCATTAATATCTTCTCTGAAAACGGGTTGATCAATTATGAATCGTTGCAAATCATTTTTGGACATTTTAGATCCTGGGGCAACGTCACGGCTCTCAAACGCAGAGTTAACTGGAGCTAAGAAAGTGACATTCTCCAATTCATTCACATAATCTATAAGGTCGCTATGTTGTAAGGTCAATAAAATACTGGAGAAAGATTCGTTTGTTGAAAGCACGTCTATGATCGACCATGTGGGCACGGTTGGATCTGATACTTCTGTTGCGGCTGCTTCGCTCATTCGCAGCATCGCCAAAAGCATCTGGAATGCAACTATGCCGTAAGCTAGCATTGTCTGTTGTATTATGTCTTTGTGTGCTCTGTGTTGTTGGTAATCCTGCTGTGCGTAGCGTAGTTGTCGGGAAAACAGGGGCTGTAAGAGAACAATGGACAATGCGGGAAGGAGAACAGAGAACAGAAAACGTGTGGCGAAACCGAAACATGATCTCCCAGCTCGCTCGATGGTTATCTTTGTTTTGTAGACTGTAGACAGTATACGGTACGGCGAACAGGTTACTAAGTGGTGTACTGGGGAGGAAGTTATCTTGGATACTATAGGAAAGGCAACAATGGACTCTGCGCAAGAAACACAGCAAGAACAACAAGTGCAGGAAGTGCCGCAAGTGCAAGACCCTTCCGTCACCACTAATGAAGAAATGGAGCAATTACGTGCACAAGTCAACCAGATGGAGCAAGAATCTGCAAAGCTGAACGAAATGCAAGATGAGATGATGGTTGACGATGGTGATGCTCAGGCACCAGTTGATGCACAAGTTCAGTCTAATGTTGGTCAAAATGAGGGTGATAATGTCGCCTCTATGTCCGATATGCCAGCTGATAGTCAGGGCGACGTTGGTGCTGATGGTCAGAAACATCTTAGTATCCAAGAGAGAGAGGAGATCGACAACAGGTCTATTTATGTTGGAAACATTGACTACACTGCAGTTCCAGAAGAGCTTCAAGAGGTTTTCAAAGAATGTGGTACCATCAATAGAATTACCATTTTGACAAACAAAATGACGGGAGTTCCTCTAGGTTACGGATTTGTTGAATTCGAAGCACCAGATGCCATTGCCAAGGCAATTGAGATGGATCAGTTTGTGTTTAAGGGTCGTCCATTGAAAGTTACGCATAAAAGAACAAATCTCCCTGGTTTTGGAAGAGGTGGATTCAGAGGCCGTGGTGGACGTGGTGGTCGGGGTGGTCGTGGCGGCCGTGGTGGTTTCAGGGGAAGAGGCGGCTTCCCAAGAGGTGGAAGAGGTGGTGCCCCAAGAGGTGGAAGAGGTGGTAGAGGTGGTGCTTTTGCCCCTTACTAATGGAACAACGATCTCAGATCTTTGGTTCTACATTCTACATACGGTCCATGCTTTTTCCCCAATTTTCTTCCAATGTACTATAGAATGTATATGTAACTATTCTCTTTACTATCGTTACAAGACGCTAAAGTTTCGACTTGTTGTTCTTCTTGATTATGACTGCAGCCTCTCTACCACCAGTGGTCCAAGCTGCGTGTGCACATCCATTACCATCATCAGTTGTACCTTCACCAGCGAATCTGACTCTTCCCGTACCGTCAAAGATGGCGTTGGGGTTCATCAAATTCTCAAGAGCAGCTTCATAATCATCACCGAGAGTGACACCTGTGTAACTGCCCCGAGAATATGGATCTGCAGACCATTTGGAAGTTTTTATTTGTAGCGGTTGAGGGACTTCACTCTCTTTCAGGCCTGAAATTCTGGCAAATACAGGCTTGAACACCTGAAATATGACGTTTTCATCTTCTTGCTCCTCAATAAATTGAGTCAATGGTGCTGAAGTCAAAATCAATAGCAAAGGTTTACCCGTTGGTCTTGCAATATTGAGGAGAAGCACATAATAATCTAGTCCGTTAGGAATGGTGCCCACTGGAATTGGCGTATCTTTTGTCTTGATCTCAAACTTGTACGATGACACTCCCATTGGATCGTTCTTACAGGCTTTGTAATAGGATTCGTCAGCTTTCGGAAGGGAAAATATTCTGTCTTCTTCAACACTCCAGAATATCTGCGGGAACTCGAAGAATACCTTACCGAGGTTTGAGAAACTGACCTTCTCTAGTGATTTCGTGAATGGCTTTGGAAGTGGTGGAGACCACTCAATGGCGCCTGTTTCTCTCAAGTCTGACAGCTTCAATATACTGAGGGGCACTGTGACAATGAGATACTCACAAGTGAACACTTGAACGTTGTTACCAGTAACTGAATCCTTAGTGTGTACTCTAATTTCTTTCTTCTTAGGGACAAACTCTATTTTGTACACTACTCTGTTAAGTTTCACTGAAACGCCGCCTGCTTTTGTGTGTGCCATTGAGTTTGGGTCAGTTAATTGATCGAGTGTCGAGTGTTCAGATACAGCAATGAGTTCCTCGAGCTCTCCATCAAAAACGTTGATGTAACCGTTTGTGACCATTGCATCTCTGCCCTTATGCACATCTGCAGAGATATTTCTACTACTCAAAACCTCCCATGAGGAGCCAATCCACATTTCGAAATAACGTGCTATTTGAGGCATCATTCTGATCTGGTAATCCGTCAACAAATATCTTTTTTCTTTGATGTAGTTATAGACAGTTTCTTTGACACTCACGTCTTGATCAACTGTAAGACTATCGTATGTGTCTGCCAAGTACAATTTGATTTCTTCAAGGATTGGACGTAGTTTCTCATTTTCATCTACCTTACCATCTTCGCTGTAGAATGTCGTTTTACCATCGTCAAAGTAGAAGTTAACCTTACCAGACTTCCAATACTTCTCAAGTAGAGGGTTGTCATAACAGTCATGAAACCAAGATGCACCCAAGTCGATGGGGGTACCACTGTTCAGTTTCACGGTGTGTAATCTCCCACCGAGTCTATCTCTAGCTTCAAGAACCAAATTGGAGATACCTGCCCTGGTCAGATCCTGTGAGGCTTTGATTCCAGCGATCCCTGCGCCGATAACGATTGTGTTTGATTTCCCCATGTCCATTATCTTGTCTAGTTATCCTATTATCAGCTAGTAGTGTGCCAGCTATCGGCAACGGCATTACCAGTACCAGTACGTCCGATGGGGCGGACCCTCTCCTATTTAAGCAGTGGAGTGTCCTGCATTTGTCGAGCCGCGGTTCGGCCGTTTGCCGTTTACGCTTTCGCCGTTTCAGCCGCGTCTCGTTTCTTATCGGCTACCGACTTACGCATGTATTGCTGTTTGCGGAACTTCTACGCGTTGGCCGGTGTCATTCATTACTACTGGTTGCTAGTTACTACAGAAAGATGGGTTCATCTCGTGTTCTTGTTCATGTCTAAATCGAACCACTTCCAGTAGCCTTTCTCTAGCTCTTTTCTTTCGCCGTTCAAGATAGTAGGCTTTCCGCATTTCCCTGTACCGGCTAGCGCGTAGTTGGTTCATACCTTCGATTAGAGAACCGATACGCTCTTCGTAAACGGATATTATGGGATCATAACGTGCATCTATCATCTTTGCAAATTCTGTTCCCGATAATTCATCTGTTTCCGGTATCGGTTTATCGGTGGGTGTAGGTATCGGTGATGGGATATCCACCTTTTGAGAGAGTAATTCAGTAAGATCAATATGTCGAGTTTGAGTGCTATTGGAGCTCTTCGCATTCAGTTCTATAAGTTCATAAAGAATGGTATCGATAAAAATTTTAAACCTCGGCCATGAATGTGTTAAGTTACTCCAGATGCTGAGTACATTTAAATCGTTGATTCTTTGTCCTACGGGGAAGATATCATCCCCTTTGAATAAGGCATGTCTTAGGGGACCATACGTGGTTAGAAAGACGTTGACCAGCAACATGTCTCCAATCACTGCCTTTTTAGTTTGGTGAGATTCAACTCCATCGATGGAAGAGAGGTTGATCTCAATGCGAGGGCAGTGTGAATCATTAACGTAGCTCACATGTGATTCTTTAACTGACAAGAGCTGTTGCAGGGGCACATATATGAGGTTTGATGTGTAGATGTAGACGATCATGAGCTGGGTTATAATGAAAAACTGACTCTTCAGAGAAATGATTTCGTTAGTGCTCAAATATACTATAGTATCCTGGAAGTATCTGAAACACCCCAAGTTGGATCGTGAGCATACATTCTCTTCAATTTTGTGGAGCTTGATGAAGAGTAGCCACATGTTGGCGAAACTTTCAAAGGACAATTCCTTCATAACTTTGGTGAACAGTTCTACCATGTTTCTCCTCAACTCTCGAAGGAGGTTGGTGACAAATCCTTTTCTCGCAGATAGTGACATCTTCTCTAAATTTGAAATTGTGAAAAAAGTGTCATTGTATTCTGATGCTGGCCAAATACTGCATGTTGGCTCAACAATATTCCCCAAACGAAACCGCCATTTGTGCTGAATATTCTCATTATTCAATATCTCGTACATGTGATATGGGATCAGCACAGGTATTTCGATATCATTAATCACTTGAGCTCCCCACATGATAGTACCGTCGATGTCATGCCTTGCTCTCATGTGTTTTCTCGCATCCTTCGGCGTCTCATATATCAAGCAGCATTTGGGACATAAACTTATAGGAACTATGGGCAAGAGAGGATCTGGATAATTCATAGCTCGTAATATACCTAGCGTGGATTCTGCGTTCTTACTTAATCTGAGAGTCGGTATCACTTTCGTGTATTTTAGCACGCATCCTCTTTTTTGTGCATAATCTTCCAAATCTTCAATGAGCTGGGCAAATGTAGTTGTAAATTCCTCCTCCTTCAGCATGCCTTGATCTACCATGAATGAGAAAAGATCTTGGAACTTGGATTTCCTCTTACGACCCATAAAAATGACTCTGTTGAGCTTTGTATTGCTGATAGAACGCACTAAAATGTAATATCCTTTGTCATTATTGAACACAATATTGTACTTGCTAAAAGAATCACTCAATGAATAGCTATTATGCTCATCGCTCATTTCCACCCATTTCTCAGAGCCAGGGAATACTTCTACACCAGTATTTTTGTCGTTACCGTTCCCAGGCCGGTACTTCTCCGGTAAATAAAGGTCATATATTGACTCCTCCGCTTCTTCGTCCTCGCTGAGTTCGAGGAAGAACGGTCTATTGTTGAATTTCGGATCTGAGCATGTCTCAAACAATCCATTTCTTTTTAGATATTTCCGCACGAATGGATGGTAGGACACGTTCTCTTCTCCCATCACCAAATTTCAAAGATCCCGCTTTGTCCTGTGGATGAATTTAACTGATTTATATCACCGCTGAACTCTGCAGAGTTCCCTAGTGAGGGTGAAGATACCATCACTTTTAAACGGATCCAGGATCTCGGTAATCTTATACGCGATCCGGCGATAAAAATACATGACGAAACGTTAAACCAAACTTCTCAAACTTCAAACTCACCTGAAACTCGAAACTCCAGGAATTAGGAGTTAGGATATAGGAATTAGGATCTCAAAGCTTGGAAATGGTCCCCATAACGTTAAAGATAGGCTACTTAGTCTGTAAACAGGGGCTTTTTACGGGAATCTACATGTCTCAGTGGACTTAGGTAATAAAAAAGGTACACGCCCCCAGTACCATGCAAGTAGTCAGAAAGCAAAAAAAGTAAATTTCAAATGATCGAACCCAGGATCGAACTGGGGACGTTATGCGTGTTAAGCATATGCCATAACCAACTAGACCATCCGACCACTTGTTGATTTTTTAATTTTCATGCCCAATTTGGAGGCAGGCACCCTATAAAACAATTTTTTGGATATTCAGCTTTTTGAATGCTAGAAAATATAAAATAACCCATTGCAAAAATATTGCACTTGGTTTCATTCAAAATGGGTCTGTGGTTGTTCAAAAAAGTTAACCTAATGTCATTAGCAAGATTATTTTTGAGAAAAAATTTATATCAAATTGTTATTATCAAGAATATTTAATTTTAATTAACAAAGATGGAAAGTTATACTTTGTATTGCTTTTAAAGCTTTGTTTAAGAAAAACAAAAGAGGTCACGTGCTAAATAAGGCCAACTTTGAGAATGCCCATACCTTTTTAAAGTACATCCAAGACTGGGTGGCCAAGTTGGTTAAGGCGTGCGACTGTTAATCGCAAGATCGTGAGTTCAACCCTCACCCTGGTCGTATTTTTTGGGGTTGCACTTATAGATATTTTTCACTTAAACCGTGTTAGCTTTGAGTTTTTGATTATCTACAAAGCTGAGCTTAAAATGGCTATTGAGGTTATAGTTATTTGTTTATTCTATAAATGGATGCTATGTTATTTCTTGCTATGCTATTCCACGCTATTCATTTTCCCAGACACCTTTACATTTGTCTAGGTAATCTGTATAACAACCTGTGATATGTCCAGATTTCTCGACGGACCCCCAATCCTTCATTAATTGCGTGAACAATTTCATTACATTTGCAAATTCTGTTGATATTTCTCTTTCCACTGAGGAAGATAAAAATTTGACATCTTCTTGTAAATGTGTGTATGCTGGTAAGAGGTTTTGTGATAAATCTTCTTTAAGAGTTTTTATCTCTGAACGTGTAATTTTCTTAAAGTCTTCGGATAGAGATGAAGAGTTTTTACTTGATTGTGATTGCGAACGTAATTTAGATTGAGATTGCTGTTTGAGTTGTTTGCTTTGCATGTTTTGGATAGCGAGAGATAAGCTAGGGCTTGAAGTTGCAGGCGGAGGTAGATGTTGACCTGTGGAGGATTGAAATGAAAAAGAAGAAGAAGAGGAAGAAGAAAGAGGGACTAGTGCTTGTGGGTTTAGAGAGTAGATGAGAGACTTTAGACGAGTTTGCTTCTTGAGGATGATTGATTGGAAGTAGACTAATTGAAGTTCTTTCAATTTGCGGAAGTGCAACATATGTAACATGTACACTATTGAATTTTTGATGATGATTAATGGTTCTTTGATGAGCTTGGTGATGTTTGCCGATAAGATTTCAATGTTTAGGAAGTTGAGGTCTATTTTGTTACCTATTTTTTCAATGCTATTATTCTGATTCTCCAAAATTGAGAAGATGTTTAGAAAGCCACCGAATTCAACCATTGTCTCACGCAAGGAGGAGAAGTATTTGATTATTGTCTTTGTTCTCAGTTCCATTGATGATGTGAGTTTATATAATATTTTCAGAGAGTTTTCTAAGTTTGCGAAAACTTCCGTGTTTAAATCAGTCTTAAATGATTTGAGTAGCGATAGGGGCGGTATTGGGAGGAAGGAGAAGTATGGTGATGGCTTTGTTGGGTTTCTGGTTTGTATGAGGAGTATGGAATTGGAGGATAAATTTGTGAAGGGTGGTGAGTTTAGAATTGATGCCCAATCGTTGATGAGTGGATCTAAAAATTTCTGCATTATTTGGGAATGTTGTAATTCACTGTGAGGTTCGAATATCCTAGATAAGAAGTAGTTGAGTAATCTAATTCTCAATTCAATGATGGAGACGTCATTCTTGTAGTTGAATGGATTTCTCATGAATCTAGAGAAGGAATGTTTCTCAGGAATTGGAGGAATGAATAGATAAGGGTAAAACTTGCAGAGATAATTTCTGAGAGACTTGAAATCATTGTACCTCCTAAGAACATAGTTGTCTGATTCTGGGAGACATACTTTGTAAAAGACGGTACTGGTACCCTTAAAGTCTTTGAGTACTTCAAAAGAGGGTATCCATGGCTGCGGCGTTGCAGGTGCTGGGGTTGGTGCACGTATTGGTGCCGGAGCGTGGCCTTCATCATAATGGTCATCAGAATCGGAGTCGGAGTCGGAATCTAAATCAGAGTTAGCACCTTCAGCTGTACCAGCTGTGTCTACTATCCGTGAATTCTCTGTCTCTATCTCTATCTCTGTCTGTGTCTCTGCCTGTGTATCTGTATCTGCCGTTGCCATTGTTTCTGTATTGTTGATGCCATGAGATATACCATTTGAGAAGTAATGATTAGAGCCTGCGAAGGGGTTGTTGTCGGAGAAGTGGAGGTCGTCATAGGAGTCATTGGAGAACGACGACATTGGGTATATAGAGAGTGGATGAGACGTAGAGGTTTGGTGTAGTGTACAACAGGTATATAAAGCGGTATACAAGGAGATTATTAAGGAAAGAAGGTCCAAGGTCCAACATTTGAGGGCCATGCATGACATTAGCGGTGGGCTTGTTGTGAGCGAGAAAGCGAGGTGAGTATGTCGGCGATAGACGGCGATAACAGATGATTGCGCTATCTATCAGTGATGGATGGGCGACGAGGCGACACGCAGTCCAGTGTGAGGATTAACGATATCGAGGACGCGTTTAGGCCGTGGCGTGTGAGATGCTGGTGGCGTGGATGTGGTAGTGGCAGTGGTAGTGGCTTGCGTGGAGGCGGCGGTGGGCGTCGATGGAGATTTGAGTTGTGTTTGTAATTGCGATTGCGATTGCATCTGCGATAGCGGCGTTGGACAGAAGAGAAGGTCGTCCTGCCAGTCGAAACCCTTCGCGAGCGAGAGCGCCGTCGCCACAGAGAGGGCGTGCATGTGGGTGTCCATGACTGTTGTGTTGTGTTGTGTTGTACTGTACTGGCAGAAGCAGCACGGTGGTGTGCGGATGACCTGATTGTAATTGTAACTAACTTGTGTCTTGTGTGTGACTGGCTTTCTTTCCGAATTCCGATGACGTCGCGGCATTTCCTTTCCATTTTCTTTGTTTCTGTCTGGTCTTCTGGTCTCGTCGCTTCTCGCCATTGGCTGCTAAAGGCCGTCCATAAGCACACTAGCTGGTACTATCTATGAGGGAACTGCACTGGAAGCAGCTGGAGTACGTTTGCATTGCATTCTGAGGGGCGTCGCCCACATGGAATGATTGCTTTGCTCGTGCACAGTCGCTATAGAGGTGGAAATGACGGAAAAACGGAGCTGAGTCCTCTTTTGAGCTCTGAGCCGCCAGGGCAAAGAAGAAAGAACTGATTCTTCAATATTCATTCTTCAATCTTCATTCTTCTTCCTTCTGTGAACTACCTTTCTACATTCATCCAAGTTTTGTACAGTTGAAAAAAGTGGGAGCCATGCATTTGATTATGAGAGACTCGGTATCAGAATCAAAAGAATCAAAAGTTGCTAACTGCTAGAAGGACATCTACATTGCTAATCTTCATACTTCATATTTAATACGTGGAATTGAGATCTTGCGGAAGCATCGAGCTTGAATAAGTTGTTTCTTCTACAGGGCTATTATACAATGTAAAAGCTTCGTCTGAAAGGTTTCATGGTTTCAAGGTACAGGTACATCCCGACTAAGGGATCTTTCAGATGAACCTTTTACATTGTATAACAGCCACGTAGAAAGAGACAGTGATTCACGCATAGATATTGAAATCCACATACTGGAACAAACTCTTGGTTCATCCATTACCTGTATTACCAAACACAAGCAAAATCCCTGGTTTGGGCGACAAGCGACAATCGACAAGCGATGTGAAAAACAGCTTTCTCAACGTATTGTGGACACTACGAGTAGGCCGATGAAAATGTCGTTGAATTGTAATGCTAAATTGCATTGTAAAGTAAGCATTTCCTCAATGACAATGGTGCTTTATTGAACTGTTCTTCTGTAATAGTTGTAACAAGAGTTGGCGCAGCGTCTTTCCAATAGACGTCATAGGTTCAAACCATTTACACAACCTACGTTTATCAGTCGAAGGGTACCTCGAACGGATCGTGAAGTTGACGCTAGAATTAATGAAATTGTTACAATTGCAGGTTTTGACAAACAAGATAGAACCTATGACGTTTATTGGAAAGACGCTGCGCCAATTCATGCTACAACTATAACAGAAGAACAGTTCAATAATGCATCATTGTCATTAAGGAAATGCTTACTTTACAATGCAAGATTGATTAAGTCAAAGGACTGATGGGACTTATTCTGGATCAAAGAGTTACTTGTCGATGAATTGAATTGAATTGAAATGAAAACAGCACGGAGAAGAAGCTCCCACAATAATTACGTTTTTTGCCATTTGCCATTTGCCATTTGCTGAGCCGCCATCGGAAGCAGAAAGCAGCGGAAGAGCGGAAGCTTCAAATTCCTTTTTTTTTCTTTTTTTTCTTTTCTTTATTTTTTCATTTTTATTTTCCGGGGGGAGCCGGCGTTGGGTCTAGAATCTAGCACTTACCGTTAATACCAGAGCATTGGCACAAAACAACAACAACAACGATAACAACAACGATTACGTCGATACAACGTCTACAAAGACAAGGCCAGCTGGGTCCAAGAAGACGTGGTAGTTAGAACAGCACCCCGTCCAACACGTACACGTGCACTGGGCGCGTACTGTACTCCTGTACTCCTGTGACCCCGTGTGCGGCGGTGGGCCCAACGCCCTTTATAGTATGTTACCAGCTATAGGTGAATAGTTGTAGAACGCACCGAGCAGAGCCCGTCTCAATAGTAAATTTGGCAAAAAAACAAATAACAAAGAGCAGTAAAATTTGCACTGGGAAACGGCCCATCTAACAGACAGCAGACAGCAGAGCAGACCAGACCAGACTTCGCACAAGACAAAACAAGACAAAAACTACACGGCACACAGTACTACAGCAGCACGGTAAGATCAGGTAAGGTAAGGTAAGAACAGCCTCTTCTCTTCTCTTCTCTTCTCTTTCTTCTTTTATCTTCTCTATCTGCTCTTATCCTCTCCAAGAACTTGTTGTTAGAATTAACGTCTACAGCCGTTAGCTTATAGTCACTACCGATCAACCACACGGATCGAGTGATCTCATTTTCTTTCTACGCACACCAACCACACAGTATACATCACACACAGCACAACTGCCAAGTATACTGTTATGATATCGTCTGACACCTCATCTACCACCTCGTCTCTGATGAACACTGACATGGTCACGTCCTTGAATACATCGTTGGAAACTCCCTACGCAACGCCGACTTCGGTCTCTGATTTCATTGTCCACGCATACAAATCATTCAGACACAACCATAGAAATATCTTCGCACTCTTTCTCTCTTTCTGTACGGGGTTCGCCCCCGTATTACTCTGGTTAACTCTCTTCAAAAATGCACAACATATACCCACGGAATGGAGACCAGAAATTATAGTGAAATGGTTACCTTTGGCTGATGAACATGCCTTTCATATTGGTGATTTCTCATCATATGTCTTCTATTTTGCAGTAGTGGTGCTAGCAATATCGATACACAAGTTATTTAACTTGCGTTGTCTCCTAACTAATGATGTTCATCTATACTTATTCATTGGTGCATGGCCACTCCTTAACCTCATTAACTATTTTGCACATAGTTTCCAAACATCATCTCTTGATATTATATCTTACATCTCCTATGTGTTACTCCATTTGATTGTACCAATTGTCACAGGAGTGTATCTCTATGTCTTTCAAAACCCGGGAGTATTAGCTCTTTACTCTTGGTGTTTGGGAACTCAGAATATATTGGGTCTATCAACTCATCTACTTCTCCCATCTTCTCCACCATGGTTCATTCACTTGAATGGTATCAATGCTACGGCAGATTATTCCACACTCGGTTATGCAGCCGGTCTCACTAGGATAGATGCAAGTTTAGGTACAAATTTAGCAACAAATGGATTTCATAAATCACCAATTGTCTTTGGTGCATTCCCTTCATTACATAGTGCAATGGCAGTAATGACTTGTCTCTTCATCACGTGGTTCTCAGCCTCTAAAATACTCAAGGCGACAGCTCTGTCATTTGTCGCCTGTCAATGGTGGGCAACAATATATTTGGATCATCATTGGCGTTTGGATTTATTTGCCGGAATGTGTTATGCATTTACCAGTTTCACATTATACAAGGCCTTATACAGAAGTAAATTTGCAAACGCTGCAGGTATTAATGCACACTCACAAGGAACTACAAAACAATATATTGCACTGAAACAAGAACAAGAATTAGCACAGGAACAACAATTTGACTGTTCATCGTCATCATCATCATCATCTTCATTTGATTTGGAGATGCAAGTCTTATCATCAGATGGTACAGAAGAGCAACCACAATGCACTTCTACATCTGTACCATCCACATCAGAAGTGCATTTGATGGATGCACCATTTGGTCAGAGACTCTTCTACGGTACGCGTTTGGAAAGCTTCTTTGCAGGATCGAAGTGAGCTTCACTTCATTTAACTACACTTCACTTCACTTAATTAATAAACTCACATTATGTAATTTCATACACTGAGCTTTCATCCATAACTCCCTCGCTAACTGGCCCTTTAAATAATACACACATTCCAATCGTACTTGTTGATAATATTCTGCCAGCTGTCAAATGATACCCCATTTGGGTTAAGTTCCCAGAACTCCAATATCATTTTCCACACTTGTTGTAACGTACCGGACGTAGCACTAGATGTCACTGATGATGGTGATGACGATGTCGTCGTTGCAGACGTCTCCACATCCGTCGACGCCTCGGTTAACTTCTTGTAAAACCCCCTAATCATCACTCGATCTCTCTCCTCACACACATTAGCACCTAACATTAGTAGCGGGAATGAAAGTTGATTACAGAATTGAGCCGCTTTAGTCCGATCTGCTAATAACCATCGCATGCATTTAAAGATTTGTAATACCAACTGTTTCGTCTCCCAACTAGTTGCAGATAGCTCTTTTAATTTGAACTTCATGTACAGCAATACCGATAATTTCATTGCATTGAAGTACATATCCATATCCATATCCGCCTTTTCATGGGCCCCATTTATCTCACAATCTCGGATACGTAACTCTAATACTGCAGTCTTCTCATGGATCCAATCATGAAACTCACTACGTAAATGCTCATAATGCAAATATTCTTCCGAATTGACATATTCAATGAGTGCATCTTCTGCACCAATTTCTTCCAATTCGTCCAATTTAGGCTTAATATTTGTAAGATAATGATCTATGGGTTTCCTAATCTTTAAAGCATAGAGATCATATAATGCATTAATTTCACCCATAGCTATTAGTAAATGTAAAGTGGAATCGACACATCTATTCCAAACGGTATCTACACTGGTAGTACCCTTTGTAGGAGCTGTTATGAATTTCATATATTCATTCTTAGAGAACATGGGACCTAAAACTCTATTGTCTGTAACTTTGATCATTTTGAGAACATCTTGATAGAAAAACCAATTAATAACCCAATTAAATATATCTCTATTCTGTGGTTTATTCAACATATTGATAATCATATCTAAACCTATTTTCCGTAAAACGTAATAAAGTCTCTCAAAGCTACATTTCCAAAGTTGAGTATCATTGAGAGCTCCAGAGATGAGTGTATGACACGTCAATAGTGTTATATATTCAATGAGATCATCCTCATTCCAACCACCTATGTAATCTATGCGATATTCAATATCTCTAGATATACGTAATGATAAATCTAATAATCGTAATGCAAAATCATTTGTTGATTGGATGTTCAAAATCCATGCAGCGAGAGTTATGAGGATAGATCTCGAAGTGTATGTTAATGGGAGTAATATTGCAAAACTTTTAGAGAATTTGACGTTATTCGTCATGCAAATTGTGGAATCCACTATTTGTCGTGCTATGGAATCAATTTCTTCATCGGATTGATGTGCAAGATCAAAGTTCATATTGGGTGACCATGTAATCAAAGGTGCGGAAATTGATATCGGATCAATGGTGAAATCTGGTATGTTTGTATGGAATGTGGGAGATAGAATGAAATTGAAATTTGATGGAGAGTTTATTGGAGGTGTTGTAGATAAAAATGAGGACGGCTGTACCTGAACCTGTAACTCCGGAGTTTTCAATGGTTTTGAGATCGATTCTTTCAACACAATAACACTCATACTACATGCATCGGCATGATCATTCTCATTCTCCTTATCCTCTAGTTCCAGTTCTTGTGCTATTTCTCGCTCAGGGGGTGCTTTCTCTGCAAAGACGCATTTCACCTTGCGTCTCTTGCATGCCTGACATTGTGGCCGGGTTTCGTCACAGCGTTTCTTGCGTCGTCTGCATTCGTTACAGGAGAGCGTTGAACGACGGCTCTGAGTGTCGACAAAACGCACTACTCTGCGTGCCATGCCCGGTAGTGCTGTTGAGAGTGCTGTTGCTGTAGCACTTGCTATTGCTATTGCACTTACTCTTACTCTTGCTCTTGCTCTTGCTATCAGTTGTGGCTCCCAGTTATGTTCAACGGTCACACTTCTCCGCTCCGTTTCTTATCGGCCGTCCCGAATAGGCAACTTAGCCGAGCAAAATTAAGTGTTAAACTACAGAGACTATGTACATGTATACAGGAATAATTGGAGAAGACAACGACGATACTACACCGCCTGGATGAAGGATAGCACTTGGCGCTCAAACTCAGGACCGTTGTCCACGTAAAGGTGGTGGCCCGCATCGGGCACAATCCGGAACTTCGCCTTGACTCCGCTGCGGCCGCGGTTATCATTGATGGCCTGACACAGCTCATAGCCGGCACGTTTGTCCATCCAGTCCAGTTCACCGTACATGAGCAGCACGGGCACAGATGCATCGAGCTGTTGTGGTAACCTCTTGCAGAGTGGGAGTCTGGCAAGGGATCCTGGAGCAAGAATCGTACCAAGACAGTATTCACCGCTACCTCTCTCGAGGAACAGTCTGGCAGTGTACTTGCAGATGTCCTCTAGTTGTACAGGGTCTTCCACTTTTTGGAACCTGTTGCGTACCCATACGGCAGTCATTTTCCCGGAGAAGGGACCCAAAAGGCGGATTATGTCCAGTGGAGTGTACTGGTGCTCCCACAGCCAAGTGAGCGCCTTTCCGGGGACAACCCGGGATTTGATCTGCCTCATGAGTTGTTCCACGCGGCTAGGCGAGTGGTGCTGGTGTGTATGATGGTATTGGTGCTGGTGGTGCTCTTCATTCTCGTCATCGGTGACAACGGATATCACTGACGAATTGTCGGCAATATCATCATCATCATCATCACTCCCGCTATGGCACTCAGTTTCTTCTTCAATGTGATCGGTGAGTTCTTTAGTCAAGTCCACACCCTGATGACGTGCAATCTCGTACTCTCTGTCCACGTCGGGTCTTCTATCATCCTCGCATCCGTCATCAGCGTTCCAGCTGTCCATATCGGTATCTTCCAACACTTCACCATTCTCATCATGACCCTCTTCAAACCTTTTATATAGCGAAATATCGCTATCTTCCACCCCGACAGGACTAACGAGTACAATCTTCGTCACGATATCGCGTCCATATTTCAAATAATAACAAGACATCAAATATCCTCCTAGAGAATGTGCCACAACGACAAACTTCTTAATATTTCTCTTTTTTCTCCATTCTTCAAGGGAATCCACAAAGAAGGACTCTGCATCGAGTACCCGACGCATCATCGAGTTTTCCGAATTGGTACATTTCTCCAAAGGGAATCGTGGTCTCCCTGAACATCCGAATCCCAGCAGATCTATCACATGAAGACGAGAGTTGGGAAGTGAACTGAGTCCGTCAATGTTTTTGTAGAAAAAACCCAAAGCGGCACCATATCCGTGGACTAGAACGATATCAATAGGTTCTTCATCACCACCGTTGGTGTTAGTGATGCACACTTCGTGGATGTACATCTCTTTATCATGGACAACACCTGACGTCACCCCCACTGGTGTATCTATAATTTCTGACACTCTATTATCTGTACCATCACTTCTGATTACTGGCACATGGCTGAGCAGTTTCTGCTCGTATTTGACAGTCGGAGTGAGAAATGAATCCCAGTAGAGTTTGCAGCTTTCTGCCCAAGACAGCGAGTAGATGTGATCGGACCCACTGGCAGCAAACTCCTCCGCAACACTGGTGGTCTGTTTCATCGGCGCAGACATTGTTGGTCGTTAGCTAGCTCTAGAGTTGTGACTGTTGTATTGCAGAAATATGTACTCCGAAGTGGAAATGAAGACCATGTGCGTGCACTCATTCATTTAAGGCTGATTCACAGACTGACTATTTTTACTTTTATTTTTGGTGATCTCCAGATTCACGTTTCATGTACAAGTCGACAAGGGACAAGGGACAAACACAAGCCTCTTTAGCAACAGCGGGTACGCAACAGATACACCAGCGAACAACAGCACTAGCACCAACGCGCCAGAAGATGCAGAGTGACAACCCGTTTGAGAGATACGAGAACCCCTTCTCAGACCCATATGTCCCCACAGGAACTACGGGGACCAGCTCCAATACCAACAATGGCAATGGCGGTAATGACACTAGAGACGTTCTCAACAGCTGCCAAACCATCAAGGATCAGATCGATCAGTACAAGAGCAACATCGATTACTTGAAGGACTTGCAATATCAGCAGATGAATGCCGTTAGTGAGACGGAGAAGAAGAAACTCATTGCACAGATAGATGGTATCACTATGGATATGAAGACTATGCAGACGGATATTAAAAATTCCATAGAAAGAGTAAAGGGACAAGTCAATAAGAGTGATCCGGATATGGTCAATCAAGTGAACAACTTAAACAGATTGTTTAGAGGCGTTCTTAGAGAAATGATTGTCGAAGAGGATGAATTTAAGACTTTGATAACACACCAAGCCGTCGAACAGTATCAGATCATCAATCCGGAGGCATCTTACAATGATGCTCAGCAGTTTGTTCTACAGAATGGTCCCGAGGAGATTTTCTCTACGTCATTAGAAATGCAGAACAGAAAGGCTGAAGCAATGGAGGTTTTCGAGAATGTTAAATACAGGCACGATGAATTGATGAGAATTCAGGAAATGGCTGCAACATTGAACCAAATGTTCAATGATTTGCAAGATATTGTACTTGAACAAGATGAATATTTGACGAATGCAAATGCAAATATCGATTTGGCGCAAAATCAAATGGAGAAAGGTGATGCTAACGTCATTTCCGCCGTTCACACTTCGAAGAAAAATAGAAAGTGTAAATGGATCATTTTTTGGCTATGTATTTTACTTGCTTGCATCATTGCTGGTGTCATTGCAGGTCTAGTCAAGGGCTTGTCAGGTCATTGAAATGACTGTATTGTGTAATCTGATTCTATAATAAAATGCTGTGCGAAAAATATCATAACCCGCTAATAATCTTCTAATCCCCTTTTCGGTACACTAAAATTATTTCTAGCAGTATAAATTAATTAAAACTATAAAAAGTGAGCTCTTTATTTGAATGCCTTCTTGACAATCTCTTCAATTTCATCCCAACCGTCGTTTGGTAACTTGATCATCTTAATACCACCAAAGTACTCAGTGATGTATTTGAGACATTCATATGACTTTTTGTTATCAATGAAAGAAACAGAGACACCCTTACGACCAAATCTACCAGTTCTACCAATTCTGTGTAAGTAAGTAGATGGATCTGGCTTATTGTTCTTGTCGAATGGCATATCATAATTGACCACCATGGTAACGGATGGGATATCAATACCTCTTGCTAAGACATTAGTGGTAATCAAAACCTTGGATCTACCCTCTCTGAAATCATCAATTAACTTATCTCTATCTTCCGTTTGAAGGGAACCGTGAAGCACGGATACGGCATGTCCTTTCATCTTCATGTTTTTGTAAAGTTTGTCTGCAGTTTCCTTTCTAGCGACAAAAATAATAGAGGATGCAATGGTCATCAAACCATAAAATTCACATAGAGAGTTGAATTTCTCTTCCTCATTTGGACAATCTATGTAAAGTTGCGTAATTGCATCCACATTCAATTCTTCATGCTTCAACTCCAAAGAGTTTGCATTTGGCACAAATCTCTCAGCATATGCCCTAACATCATCCGGGAAAGTCGCACTGAACAACACTAATTGACATGTCTTTTGTGGTAAGAATTTCTTGATTCTGCTACATTGATCACCCATACCTTGTTGATCGAGCATGTTATCTGCTTCATCTAAAACAAAGACCTTGATATTGGACATAGACAGTCTCTTTCTTCTTACCAAATCTAGCACGAAACCAGGAGTGGCAACGACAATTTGACCAGTGATTGGTTCATCTCTGTCCAGTACACCTGGAACTAGAAGTTGGGTCTTCACTTTAGTGAACTTACCCATCTCTTGAATAACATCAAGCGTTTGTCTTGCCAACTCTCTAGTTGGTGATAAACATATAGCTTGGGTGCTTGGATTGTTCTCGTCAACTCTGGATAACATGGTAAGTGAGAAAGCGGCAGTCTTACCGGTACCACTCTGACTTTGACCAATCATGTTTCTTGGAGGGTTGGAGAGCAATAATGGGAGCGCCTTCTCTTGGATCTTAGAAGGCTTGCTGAACTTCATTGCATACAAACCTTTCAAAAGTTCAGGCTGAAGACCTAACTCTTCAAAAGATTTAGCACTGTAAAGTGGAGAGTTTGGATCAGCTTGAAGATCAGCAAGTTTCACCTTCACCTCATAGGTGGACTTCACCAGAGTCTCATCTTCCGCTGGCTTTGCATCGGCAGTTGCATCAGTATTTGCATCAGTCTTTGCATCAGTCTTTTCATCGGCAGCAACAGCTGGAACATCTGCCTCTTTCACTTCTTCCTTCACTGCGGCAGGTTCGTCAGAGACGACTTTTTCGTCCTTTGCCTTCGCTTCGGCAATGTTGAGCTGTGCTAAAAGGTCTGCAGCGTCCTTCTTTTCAGCCATGATGGTTATATCTGGTATGTGGTGGCTGTAAGTGCTCTTTTGTAGGACCCAGGAGAAGAAGCGTTGAGTTGAGGTAGTGAGTGTTGGCGAAAAGTTGTTGATCTTTCGGCGTAGGGCGTAGGAGCGCCGTCCGTCAATTTCCGACCTCTCACACTCAACACCACAAACTGCACAAACTACACGCAATTCACCTTAACCTTGCTTCAGCTGCCACAAACAGATAACTACATTGAACAAAAAATGGCACAGGTGACTGTGAGATTCAAAGCCATTGGCAATGTTGATCAGATACACCCGACATCTGCGAGTTTCCCCATCAATGCCAAGTACAAGCAGTTACAGTTTCACGTGGCTGAGCAATTGAAACTGCCTAAATCACAGCCCATCTGGGTGTATGTGGGCAACGCGTACGTCCCAGATCCTGAGTTGCCATTAATAAGTGTTCCTGGCGTTGGCACTGGTAATGGAGAACTTGTTGTAACATATTCTTTGATTGAAGCGTTCGGCTAAGTACGGTACGGTACAGTGAATCTATAGGTGGTAGTGTTCGTTTCGTCATTATAAAATAAGTGATATGAGGTATGATGCGTTAAGATGAAGAGGATGGGGTATGTATCCAAGTGACATCCATACTTTGGTGTTACTTTTCTTCGGTCGTGGATTCCTTGACAGTTCCGTTAGGAGCAAGAATTTCAGTTGTTTCCTTAACACGGGTGATGCCATCGCTGCCGGTGATTTTCTCAACAATGTGCTTCTTCACATCACCGTTATCTAAAGTTCTGATCTCAGTAGTCACTTCGGAGGATGCGGAAGAACCCCAACGCTGGTCAGGAGGTGAGGAGTAATAGCCCATTCCAGAGAACTTTTCCATCCGCTTCTGTCTCTCTTGTTCCATTGCACGGCGCATGCTTGCCTGCCAACCTAGCAAGTCTTCTAAATTGCGAAAGAAGATACCGTACTTGTGATCCTTGTCTGCTTCAATATCCTCTCTCGATAAGAGTTCTTTGACAACATCTTCGCCAACTCCAAATGCATTCTTCTCACCCGTTCTGTAATCGTATGGAATCTTGCTTTTTGGGAAAAGACAATGCCATAGTCCGTGTTGATCCCATAAAGGTAACCCTTCCGCTTTGGAACATTCATCGTAAATCTCAGGTGATGGGATGCCCTTGGAGATAATCTCGTTCGGTTCCTTGCTAATTCTGGCATATGGCATGAGTCTTCCAAATGCATTGCTGGTTTCATCCTGGAATACATCCAAAAGGGATCCAATACCACCATGCCAGTCACGAAGTCTATCGAAGGCGCCTGAAGCTAAGTCATTGGTCTTGGAAATGGTTCTGAAAAGAGAATCTTGAAGTCCGTCAATAGGGGACGTGCTCACGGAGTTGATCTTCACGTCGCTTGCGTCGTCGCCGTTGCTCTGGCTCTTGATTTCGGATGGATTGTATACACCCATAGTTGTTGCTGGTTGTGCTGTACTATGAACGCTTGCACATAAAGAGAGTCTACGGAAAAGAAAGAGAGGAGGAGTCAGGACGGACACTCCTATAGACGGGAAGATCGGGTCGGAAGCTGAAAATCGAGGGCTTAGCACTCACTCCATCAAGCCAATAAGGAAGGTTCTCGAAGACCTTAACTGCACCCTCAACCTCAATTTACGGCGAGTACGCCTGCACAAGTTGCCCGTAGTGCGTGCTGAGTGGCGAGCTACCAACAGTCGTGTCCAGCACAATGGCCACCTGCTGGAGATTCACGTAGAGAAAGAGGTTCTTCCGCTCAGAGGAGAGCGTGTCCGCCAAATGCACTAGCCCCTTCTCGTAGACGCTAGAGAGTCTATTCACAGACTGGCTTAACGGACTTTGTTCGGCAGCACCTTTCAGAAGCTTCGCCAAGCCAGATAGAACTGTACCAAATGACTGTGTCACTTGGAGTGGCACCTGGATGTTGTTTTTGCTGCTCACAACACTCTTGATGACAGAAGTGGAATTCATTGTGTTGTTCAAACTCGTGCACAAGATATCCATGTCCTTTTGCAGTGCGGGCCATAAAAGCATCAATTGGGTGTCAAGATAACTCTCTAGTATCTCTGGTAAACACCGGTGTTGTACCTCAAACTGCATATTGTGAACTCTTTTGATGGTATGCATTATACCGAAATAATCACCGCTGCATTGCCCCAACAAGAATCTAGTGAAGTTTGTACCCAGTTTGAAGACTGGATTGAAGATCTGTTTTAGAGTCGAGCACATTTCTTCATTATCGTGCATTAGGAAGAAGTCTACAATGAAGGTAAACTCAATGGTGGCATTGTCCATCACGGAGGAGTTCAAAAACTGGAAGATTTGTTCCATGAAGAATTTGGCACCAGATTGTCCTGCAGTTTCTGCAATCTGTGCAAGTATGGCGTATTTGTTTCCACTTTCATCTTCCATCTGCTCAAATCTTCTAGGGAGATTGATCAGGTACTCATTGATCACATTGCTATTGTCGAGCATTAAACTAGTTGATGTGAAAGAGCCTGAAGCTGATGCCGACGTTGAAGTTGAGCCATGATTATTGACTGATTTGGATCTCCCTGATGCACCCTTTCTCTCCTCAACAGTATCGTAATCCGAGTCCCAAATTCTCAACCCTTCTAATGAACTGATATACTTGACAAAGTTGAAGTAATAGTACCATCTCATGGTATAGATGTAAGCGGTTTCTAGCTCCTTGGCCAATTTGACATCCTTTCTCTGTAAGAACTTGAAAATGTCCTTTACCTTAAGTAAACGTCTCTGAACAGCAACACTAGCCGCATTGCTGGTACGCAAATGTTTGATTGTTTCAATCATAAACTTCTTGATCCTGCTAACACATTTTAGTTCCAGCTTCTCCACCAATTCGATAATCTGCGAAACGTCTTCTGGGTTATACTTACTGCCGGTCTGTTGCAAAATTTCCTTCTTCTCTAGAAGTATCGTCAATTGCAAAACCCAGTTTTCATTGATCTTCCCTGTGCTTAATGTCCTTATGCATTTTGGAGATATCAACAAATCATTGAGAACTGGAGTGAGCATCCCATCAAGCCTCTTACATTTGTCAATGTCTTGATTGAGCCCGTGAAGTCTAGCTTGCAAAACTTGCATCTCGTTGGATAAAGTTTTTAAATTTGACTGGAAATCGTCGATGTATTTGTTTAGTGGTTGAAGTAAGGACAAACTTGTGTCAACGCTGTCTTGCATGATTTCAATTGCTCTTTTCTGATCTTCTACATTTATCTCTAATAGTTGCTGGTTCGATGTAACATTTGTAGTCGGTTCTTGTGGTGCTGATGCTGATGCTTCTGCTTCAGCTGCTGTGTTCGCAGCAGTCCCATCATCGTTAATATCATCATCGGTTATATCGATATCAAAAGACGGGTTCATGTTGAACTTTCTATTAAGATATTCAATTCTCGACATGGTGGCGATCATACTGCCATTACTAGCTGTGTTATTGCCATTAGCATTCCCATTGCCGCTATTCCTGTTGTCGTTTCGACCTGCAGCGCTGGTTGATCCCACTCGACGCTGTGTATGCGTCTGTGTTTGGTTTTGGTTTTGAGGGAGGCGCTGACCTGGATGCGGTTCCGATATGGCAGAAGAACGTTTGGAGATACTGTTTCGATGCACTGTAGTCATTGATGGTTATGAGAGTGTATGCGATGATCTATGCTCAGTAAGTAAGCTAATGGTGGAAGAAAAGAGCGTGAACCTCGTACTTCGTATGGTAACCGAAAAGTGTACTTGGAAGTTCATCAAATTCCTTTAACGAGACATGTCTTTCGTTACTGGATTACTTCCTTCGTTTCCCTTTAGTGCAGACAATCAAACACGGGACGATGGATTCAATTCAGAAGCATTACACGAAGAGTACACATTGTGGCTATTGCCACCAGAAGAAGCCGGTGGAAGAATCATGGGCATTGCCATCAATTTCCAAACTCATGCAAGGCAAAGGATATTGCAACAGCGGCTCTTTATCCTTTGATGAACCAGACTTGCCATTAGAAGAGTATCAGAAATTGATTAAGGATGGCTGGAGACGCTCTGGATCGTATATGTACAAACCAGACATGCTTCGTTCGTGTTGTCGCCATTACACCATACGAACCAACTACGACATGTACATAAATGGCGGCTTCTTCACCAAAAATACAAGGAAAAGTCTGAGGAAGTTTTACAATCACGTTGATGCGCCGACACCTAAAAAAGCAGCAGGAGCAGATCTTTTGAGCCTCTATAAAGCACGTGATGGCAAAGGATCTTTTCAGAGTGTGCTGTTACCGAATAACTTCTCTATGGAGAAGTTTGAATTGTTTAAAAAGTACCAAATGGCAGTTCATAATGAACCTGAAGAGAAAGTGACCGAATACTCCTTCTACAACTTTCTCTGTGATGACCCATTTGAATCAAAGGATAGTGATTACGAACGAGCTGATTGGGCAGAGATCAACAGGGAATGGAGCAGTGGAGTTGTGGGACCTCACTTGCAAGCTTTGCGTGGTCCTATTCACGAATGTTACGTGATAGATGGCCAGTTTTCAGCAATATCGGTTCTTGATATCCTTCCTGATGGTATCTCTGCCGTATACTTCATATGGAATCCGGAGCTGGCACATCTTGGTCTAGGTACCATCAGTGCCGTGCGTGAGATAGTAATGGCCCAAATACTGGGCAAAAGCCATTATTACCTGGGTTTCTACATCCCCGATTGCCATAAGATGGTCTATAAGAGCAAGTTTGGCGGAGAGATCAGGAACTTCGGTAGGGCTCCAGATGGCAGTGATCCGGAATGGATGGATATCGCCGTGGCCAACAAATGCACTTCTTTCGTTAGTGGACGCTGGGCCGTTTTCGATACCAACGGCAAAGACGTCGCTGAAGAAGAGTATGGGACCGTGGTGGCAGCAGACCCGTCCAGTTTCCGTGTTGTGGACAAGGCCTGTCTCTTCCCGTGTCCCGCCGTAGTCCCATAATGTCCCATAATCCATAATGTAGTATGTGTATGTAGTAGAAAGTAGAGTAACTCCGATTTTTCATCGTTTCGTTTGACGAATCAGATCTTAGATAGCTAACTCTTCAGAGTCCAGTTAATGGTACGAGCTACTTCTCATTTCCCTCTCGCAATTGCCGCTGTATTGCTTTTAGGGTAGAGCACATACACACACTGCACGACATGGTGATGCTTGGCGTTATTCGTCTACCTGGGAAGTTACCAGTAAGGGCTCTCTCTGGCGTGAGATACGGCTTTAGATCGTTCATTTCTCCAAGGACCCTCACACCAAGTCTATTTGGAGCTAGCAAGTATGTCTTATCATCAACTGTTACATTGAAACACTCAATTCGTCTTTTGAATACCACTCCTTCAAAAACAGATGCTGCTACCGGTATCACTATTCCATCGAAAACCTCTGTAAGCCCTTTCACGAAGGAAGAATTGGAGGATGCACGTATACAACGTTTGAAAGGACTCGGTATATTGACCAAGTTCCCGGAGAAATGGATCCCATATATGGAACTAATGCGTATTGAGAAGCCAATAGGTACATTGTTGTTACTATCCCCATGTATGTGGTCCATAACTATGGCTGCATACATGACTAGTGCGCCAATATTGTCAACACTTTGGATGCTTACCGTTTTCACATTTGGTGCGTTCGTCATGAGAGGTGCTGGGTGTACAATCAACGATATGTGGGACCGTAACTTGGACAATCAAGTGGCGAGAACTACGGAGAGGCCTATCACATCTGGAAGAGTTACTATGAAACAGGCTAGTTGGTTCTTATCTGCACAAATGCTTGTAGGTTTGGGTGTCCTTCTACAGTTACCTCTGGATTGTTTCCTTCTTGGTGCATCATCTTTGGCCTTGGTTGCTACTTACCCATTTTTCAAGAGAGTTACGTACTATCCACAAGTCGTTTTGAGTGCTTGCTTCAATTGGGGTGCACTCTTGGGATTCCCTGCCATGGGCATCTGGAACTGGCCCGTCATGATCCCACTGTATCTCTCTGGATTTTTCTGGTGCATGCACTATGACACCATCTATGCACATCAAGACAAGAAGTTTGACATTAAGGCGGGTATTAAATCTACTGCACTTAGATGGGGGACCAACTCCAAGACCATTTTCAACGGTTTATCAACTGCGCAGATGGCATGTTACTTGACCAGTGGTTTCCTAGCTGGTATGGGTCCATTCTTTTATCTTGGTGCAGCTGTTGGTGGTTACAGACTATTCAGCATGACTAAAAAGGTTAACTTAGATGACCCTGCAAACTGCTGGTACTGGTTCAAGGAGAATATCAATACCGGACACGTCTTCTGGCTCGGTATCTTGATGGATTATCTATGGAAGATCTTCATTGGTTGAAGAAGAAGAAGAGGAAGAGAAAGCAGTTTAGATTTAGAATAGATGTATATGTATGCGCTATACAGTTTAAACTCAAGAACCTAGAATGAGAGGTGCATAGAGAAGCAAGCTATGGAATGTAGTTTAATACTTCGACATCTCACCAAAGTTCGGAGAGTGGGTGCGTGTGAAGCAGTCGGACTGCTCATTAGAGTAGTGAGTTCTAGAGTGTTTTGCACAAGCGTCTTTACATCTTCGCTTCACATGTCGGTACCACCACTATTACGGGATGGAATCCCTGAATCTCCGATTGTGCGGACAACTGATCGGTGGAACGGTCTGAGATCCGAGTCGCTTGTCGAATTCAATAAGGGCATTATGACGATCTGATACTGCAAGTTCAAGCTTTCGAGCTAATAATTGCAATGTGATAAAGGTTAAGCACCAAGTACCTAGAAATCGGCCTTGGACTCTACCACTTCTTCCTCCTCCACGGGGATGCTCCAAGGTTCGACATGGAAGTTGCTCTTGCTGTTCTTGAAGGCAAATTCCTTCATTCTCTTCTCCATGAATCCCATACCCGAGAGCACAGGTACTTTCAGAACATCAACGTAACCTTGCTTTATCTTTTCACGTTGCGTCTTGTACACTTTCTCCATTAGGACGTTCAATTCATGTGGGAATGGAACGAGTCTGAGTACAGCATCAAAGAGAAGAGCTTCTAGATTATCGAGCAATCCGTTGCTGTCTTCGTAGAGCTCACTGCTCATACTGGCCATCATTGTAATCTTCCCATTATATGATGCAACTATTTTACGTAGTTGGAAAACAAACCTGGTCACTTCGTCCAAATCGATCATTTCTTCGCATCCATACACCATCGGGTTGAGCATGTAAGGTATTGCTATACGAATCATCTTCTCCTCATTTTTATCCTTTTGTAATTCTCGATCAACGATACTCTTGACTTCCCGAAGAACGTAGTCGTAACCGGAATCTAGAGAAACATAGCTGATCTCTGTAGCACCCGGGCTTGGTCTTATAGTGGTGGTGATGTCAAATTGGTGACAATATTCGGGGTACTTTGAATCCTCTTCACTTCTGTTATTACTCTCCTCTCTATCCTTATTCAATTTGGCATCTTTACCATACCTCCAAGCAATCTTCAGCTCATTGCTTGCATTAATATTACTAACACTGATTTTCCCCTCTTGAGCCTGCACGAGCTTTTTCTTACGCTCTTTCCTGCCACCTGCATAGACATCGTACAACTCAGTTCCATAACTGGAATCCATTCCGATAATTATGCAATGGTTGACAATCTTCCCGGCACGTCTGTTTTGGATGATACCCTCACTGACGTAGTTCTTGACCAGTACGCCACTGAAGTCTGTGCTTCCGTCTTCTTCAACAAGCAGGGAGCAGTTTGTAGGAAGACCACCATGAACGAGAACGGTGTCGATGTCCTTCGTACCCGTGGAGACGCATTGAACATTCGAGAGGACAATTGATGGCTTGATACCTGGATGGTCGAACTCTCTCTTCTTTGCAGGTGCACCAAGAACTGTAGATGCAGTACTAGTCGGTGTTCCCATTCCTGATCCTGTCCCTGAAACCATCACTGGCACCGGTGCCACTGCGGCTGGCTGTCTGAGCATTCTGTTAGGAACCATTCCAGCCGCTGGTATACCACCAGGTCTAGTTGCGGCTGGTGTTCTATTTAGCATTGGGTTGACTGGGGCACCAGCACTTGCACCTGCACCTGGTCCGCCTCTACCGGGAACGACTTCACCTCTTCTCCTGAAGGACATGTTTTTCTGTGGTTGTGGTTGTTGTTGCTGTTGTGCTACTGTTACTTGTCCATTTTCCCATGAAAGAAGCGCCCCCGGTGATTAGTTGAAGTTAAAGTTTTGGAAACTGAAAAATTTACGTTACGCCGGAGAAGAGAAAGTTAACGCTATCACTCGATTCATGAATCACTCCATTTATGACAGCCAACTGCCACTCTTCCTCTAGCAGGGCAGCAACAGAGCAGTACGAGCACTCTAGAGCACAGACAATGACAGCAGAGCATCCAGACGGGCATGCACCGAGTGCATCTCCGCAAGTGACCGGTGCAGCAGCCGCTGATGGGGCGCAAACAGAACTTTCTAATCACAATCACAAGTCCCACTCAGAGAACACCAGCATTGTTGCCACGGAGAGTGAAGATGCCGGAGATGACGATGACCGCACATTATACAACGGGGATGGGTCCATGACAATGCCTGCCGTTGCTAACTATGTTATGGGCACGGATTCTCTTGAGGGGACCACTCTGAACGATGGGGAGAGTGGCGTCAAACACGAATACAATCTCCACAATGGCAACGGGAATACAAACCATGCAGATTTGGATATGGCGCACTTTAAACAGATGAAGTATAACCAAAACAAGCTCTTGTTGGATAGATGTATTAATGCCGCCTCCGATCTTTTTAGAGAGTTTAGAGACCAAAACGTGAGTTCTCCTATCCACTATCCTATTGAACAAATGATGAGCAGTAATGGCTTTGATTCGAAGCTTAACAATATCACTAGCAAAAGGGCGTTGAGATTACAACACCGAAGCAACAATACGAATGCAAGGGAAGGTGAAGAGTTACACTTAGACGATGATGTCAAGTTTGACATTTTGAGATTAGACCTGAAAATCGGGGCCATGAAATCTACAGATAGTTTGATAACGAACCTCGACGATTCTACCATCTCCATGTTACTCGTTGAGAAATTCAACCAGATATTGTCTCATTTGAGGAAGCTGAAAGACAGAGTTGACGACACGTCATCGAAAGTGTTGATTACTGGTGACTTGAACTCTGGTAAGTCCAGTTTCTGTAATGCTTTGTTAAGAAGAAACATTATGCCCGTGGATCAACAACCATGCACGAATGTTTTTTGTGAGATTGTAAATTATCAAGAGAACCATTCAATTGAGGAAGTACATGCAGTTCCGATTGGGGCCACGTACAACATCAACGATCAGAATACCTATAACAAATTTCCTCTTGAAAGATTGGAAGACTTGGTCTATGATAATGATAAGTTCTCTTTATTGAAGGTTTACGTTAATGACAACAGGCCTACTGAAGAGAGTCTTTTGAAGAATGGTATCATTGATATTAAGTTGATTGATGCACCGGGATTGAACTTGGACTCTTATCAAACTATGCAATTGTTTTCTAGACAAGAGGAGATTGATCTTGTTGTTTTCGTTGTCAGTGCAGAGAACCATTTCACTCTCTCTGGTAGAGAATTCATTTCCAATGTCAATAACGATAAGAAGTTTACATTCATAGTGGTGAACAAATTCGACTCTATTAAAAGAAAGGATAAATGTGTGGAGAAAATCATGCAGCAAGTTGGTGATTTGTCCCCCGAGACCCATAAGGATTCTGATGATTTTGTGCACTTTGTCTCTTCGGGTGAAGTTCTCAACAAGAAGAGCGGTGGCGGTGGTGGTGGAGATGGAGATGGAGATCCAGGTGATGGCGATGACGGTAATGACAGTGGCCATGGCGGTGGTATGCCTGATTTCGATAGGCTTGAAGCATCTTTGAGAAACTTTGTGGTGGGTAAGAGGTCAGTTTCTAAACTCTTACCTGCTAAGAACTACCTAAGCAAGATTTTCAGTGAGACTTTGACTTTGGTGAAGCTGAACATTGAAAATTACAATAATAGTAAAGAAAGATTAACAAAAGAGCTCAATGAAATCAAGCCTAAATATGATGAGATTTTGAAGACTTCTATCAAAGTAAATGAGAAAGTTATGAGTATCATTGACGAATGCTCTGATGACGTCTATGAGAACACGAGGACCAGAATCAATGGTAAGATCGATGAGTTTACAGCAGTGAGGGAGATTGACCAATCTGTGACTATTTTCAATATCGATCAGTTTATTCAAACAACGAAGTTGAGAGTTGTTCATGACATTCTCACAAGTATTGAAGATGCGGAAGATTACGGTAGATTGAAGACATTGCGTGGCATTGAAGAAATTCGTGGTCTAGGAAAGAAGGTTCTTGGTGAAGATCAATTACCAGAACACAAGTTCAAGCCTGAGAGTATGTACACTCATAAGAAGGATCATCAATTAAAGAATCAAATAAACATCAACTTTGAATTGCTTGATTTGGTGGACTTTGATTCCATCATTGGCTTCCTCAAGAACGTGCAATCCATTTTCAGCATTAGCAATTTTGGCAAACTGACAAAGATGAACAGTGACGAGATCACCATTGGCTCGATATTATCATCCAGCGTGTTCAAGACGAGTATTTCCAGTTTGCTAATTTTGTATGGTCCTAGAATAATATCCATTTTCACGGGTGTGAGTTCGATCATCAAACTACCTAAGATCATTACGATCACTACATTGGGATTCTGCATTGGGTATCCTATCTACTATGTGATCAAGGAATCTCCAAAGACTGTACACAAGAATATCATTAAGAAGATTAAGTCCAATTTGGTTGCTGATGATTATATCCATCTGAACAGTTTGAGAATTAGTAAAGAGGTTCGGAAAGTGCTCAATTATCCAGCAAAGGACGTCTCTGTCGGTATCAATGGACTCATTGAGAGAGAGAGTAATTTAAAGAGTAAGCTCGTGAGCAAGGTTAATGTTCTAAGAGGTAATTTGAAATTCTTGAAAGGGTTGGAGGAGCGCGTTGTTACGCAACAGGAGATTATTAACGGGTTCCAGCTTGACGTTGACTGATTGACACACTCTTCGCTATGATTGTGTTTATGGTTATGGGTTTATAAATCTGCTTTTCTTTTGTTCTCATTGTATATAGTTTTAGTTCACCATGGGTTTTTAGTTATCAGTAGGTTATGAGTTATGAGAGAAATTAAGTGAGGACTGGATTTCACGTTTCTTCAGTGCCGTCACTCACCATACCCCGTACCCCGTACCCTCTACACACCGCAGATAAGAACTAGATAGGGCGTAACAATTCGCTAAGCCATGCTTACTGTTAGTACTAGAACGAGAGCGTTTCAATTAGGATTGAGATCGTCATCGGCATCGGCATTGGGATTACTGTCAAGGAGATGCCAATCCACTGCTGTGAAGTTGAACCCGAACGCACTGGACCTTCGTGTGGGGTTCATTAAGTGCATCAAAAGACACGAGAATGCGGATTCTCTCTACGTATCACAAGTGAGAATTGGCAATGATGATGATAAGGATGTATTACAAGTTTGTTCAGGACTCGTTGGACTCGTTGCAATGGAACAACTTGACCAAAGTCGTGTTGTCGTTGTGAAGAATCTCAAGGCTAGTAAGATGCGCGGGGTGAAGTCGGAAGCGATGTTGCTATGTGCAGAGTCTAAGAATACGGTGGATGATGGTGAAGTTAGGAAGGTTACACCTGTGGTGCCACCAACAGATGCTGATATTGGCGATGCCATTACGTTTGAAGGAGGAATCGATTCCGGAGAAGTTAAGAAAAGCAAGCTCAAGGGAAGCAAGTTCATGGAGTACGCGGAGCATCTCAGCGTGGACGACCGGTGGCGGGTTGTCTGGAACGGTGGTGAGGCCGTGTTGGTTGGATGCAGCGTTGGAGAGGGCGACATTGCGTACATTGGGGGTGCTGTCCGGTAACCAGTAGCCAGTAACCAGTAGCCAGTAGCCAGTAGCCAAGAAGACCTTCCGCATTGGGAAAGCCGTTGAGAATGAGAATGAATCTGAAAAAAGAATTTGATCTAATCCACTGTAGCAGTTTTGGTGAAAAATTTTGCAATACACGCTGTTCTTCCCAGAGAGTAATAGTAGTACTAGTATAAGGGAACACTGCTTCAGAACATCCACCGCATTTACCCACACTCGACAAGAATACCATGGCATTGCAAATATCGCCTAGAGATACCGACCTGCTTTTGAAGCAAAAGAACGTGCTCTCCAGAGACGTTCTGGACAAATACACCGCTGCTGGTGAAATCACTCAAACATGTCTTCAATACATCATTTCTCTCATCAACGACTCCTACCACTTGGGTAAGCATGAGAAATACTCCATTGCGGAGTTGTGCTTGTTGGGAGACAGTTTCATGCAATCCCTTGTGAATGACAAATTCAAGAAGAATGTTACTGAGAAGGGTATTGCACAACCTGTGACTATTGACGTTAATAACGTCATGAGTGGTTTTGCACCAGAGTTGAACGATTACGATAATGAACACAATAACACCAATATGACCTTCAACGTTGGTGATTTGGTGACTATCAATTTGGGATGTCACATTGATGGTTACACCAGTAACGTTGCACATAACATGGTGATCTATCCTATCGATACCACCACTTTAAAGCCAGCGGGTCCTCTTTTAGGAGAATCTGCAGATGCAATTTGTGCTGCGTATTTGGCAACTGAGGCCGTTGTCACGTTACTTGCATGTGCATCTAACCCTGAGAAGATCCCTAAGGCTCTCGGTGAGAATTCTGGTGCAGTTACCGGTTCCTTGATCCGTAAGCTCGTTGATTGCATTGCTGAAAGTTATAACTGTGTCGTTGTTCCTACATCCAAGGTGAGAAGAATAAGGAGATTTTTAGCTGGACAGGCTGAGGGTGTCGTTGCTGAAAGAGATTTTAAAGGTGTCGTTTGGTCCGAGCAAGATCAAGAGAAGGATTTACTTGCTAAGGCAAATGCACAATCCCAAGCTAGTGAAAGACAAATTTCCGTTGTTGATCAGAGTAAGGGTCGTTTGAATGTTGAGAACAATCCTGACAATGCCATTCCTAGTGACGAATTTGTCGTTGCAGTTGGCGAAGTTTACAGCGTTGATATCAAGATGTCTCCAATTAACAAGACCGAGGCGGGTGTTGTCACTTTGGAATCTCTCGATGAGATTAAGAGAGGTGAAGATGAAATCATCAAGCCAAAACACTCTATTTTCATTAGAGATGTTTCCATTTCCGAACAATTGAAACTCAGAAACAGTAGAAGATTGTTATCCTTAGTGGACAAGTCTCAGAGTGTTTATCCATTTAAACTTGCATACGTCTCTGAGCACTTCCCACTTGATTTAGTCAAGGGAGACGTCATTGAACAATTGAATGCGATTGAACAAGATGTGAAGGTATTCAAATTTGGATTACATGAATGTATTAACAAGCACCTTTTCGTTAACAAGGCGATCGTCGGTACTAAATTCATTCCACTCAAGGAAATTTTGAAGATTCCAACTTCTACGGGTGTCAATGGTTATGATGCAAGTAATCCAACTTTACCAGGTTTAGAATTACCATTACCTAAATTAGGTCTCACTGGTCTCAAATTGAAGACTCTTTTAAAATACGGTACCCCAGTGACCGTTGCTAGAGAAATGGCTACTGTTGCTATCACTGGTGACTCCGAGAGAGGTCTCATCAGATTGGGAGGTGGTAAGAATTTCCCATGTAGCTGGGTACACTCTGAATACGAACTACAGGGTGAGACTGGCGTTGTGCTGAACGAACTATCTGCACTTGCGGGCGACGCTCGTTTCGGTGTGAAGATCACCGAGTGTGGTGTTCTCTCTGGCGCTATTGCCACGACTGTTGCAACCGAGTCTGCTGCCATGGAGGAGTAGACGTCTACGCTGTTGCTGCTATCCTGTTTTGTCCTGTGTGTATCTATCCTACGTAAAGTAAAGTAAAGTAAAGTAAAGTGAGTTGAGCGAACCAATTTCGCATTTCTGCTATTTTCAATTTCCAATTTCGCATTTCGCCATTTTGGCCCGGCTGCTCAATGCTCAATGCTCAGCTCTCAGCTCTCAGCTCTCAGTCCAAGTCAAGCCAAGTCAGTCAAGGCGAGTGAACACAGCACGGGCTCATCCCAGGGCGCAGCACGGGGTTTACAAGCAGCACCAGCACACACCAAGCACGCAAGCACACAGCAAGTACGTACACCAGAGAGGAGACAGAGTTGAAATGAGAAGATAAGAGCCCGCAATGCCAGCAGCAAGGCGAGGCCCAGAACAGCGGCAACAACAAAGCGACAACAAGGACAACACAGCGGCAAATCGAATCAAAGCAGCGCACCGTACACGCAATGCATTGCATTGCATTGGCACCACGGAAGCGCATTTGTGTGTCGATCTGTCGAGCTGGTTGAGTGGGTGGGTGGGTGGATGGGTGAGTGACTGGATAGTGTGCCACTCAGGCCTAGGCCGCCGCCTCTGAGTTGTGTTGAAGCGAGTCCCACGGAAGCGATTCCGTGCGATCAGATTCACCTCGCCACGCCTCGCACATTGTCTTTCTGTCACCGGTAATTGTTCTTGCCATTGCCATTGGTCCGGACCTGATCGGCGCCTACAGTTGCAACTCACACTATCTCTATTCACATACATTTCATTCAGGCTTTGCTCGCTCGCTCGCCCTTCACAGGACGACAACGACAATCTAACGATAACATTTACTAACATCATATCTCAACATATCACATCCCCCTTATACAGAACAAACTACAAAATGTCTCTATCACGTGAAGACTCCGTCTACTTAGCTAAGTTAGCTGAACAAGCTGAAAGATACGAAGAAATGGTTGAAAACATGAAGGCAGTTGCCTCATGTGGCCAAGAACTGTCCATTGAAGAGAGAAATTTACTCTCTGTCGCGTACAAGAACGTCATTGGTGCAAGAAGAGCATCATGGAGAATCGTCTCATCCATCGAACAGAAGGAAGAACAAAAGGGTAACGAATCCCAAGTTAAGCTCATAAGGGACTACAGAAGTAAGATTGAATTAGAATTAAGCAACATTTGTGATGATATCTTAAACGTTCTCAATGAACACTTAATTCCAACTGCTCAATCTGGTGAATCCAAGGTCTTCTACTACAAGATGAAGGGTGACTACCACAGATACCTGGCGGAATTCGCAGTTGCAGAGAAGAGAAAGGATGCAGCAGATGCATCACTCGAAGCTTACAAGGCAGCATCCGAAGTCGCAGTAACCGAATTACCTCCAACTCACCCAATCAGATTAGGTTTAGCATTGAACTTCTCCGTCTTCTACTATGAAATCCTCAACTCTCCAGATAAGGCATGTCATTTAGCAAAGCAAGCATTTGATGATGCAATTGCAGAATTAGACACCTTATCCGAAGAATCTTACAAGGACTCTACTTTGATCATGCAATTGTTGAGAGATAACCTCACTCTCTGGACCTCAGACATGTCCGAGGCTGGACAAGAGGACTCCAATGCACAGGCTGCTCAACCACAGGCTGCTGCTCCTGAAAAGCAGGAAGAGTAAAGTAGAGCAATGTAAGGTATGGCTACCGCCTCTTTGTTGATGTATATTTTTTTATTTTCCTTTCTACCTCCCCCCTTTCTCCTTCCCTCCTTCGCCAGACAACACCTTTATATCTTACTTATACTATATCTATCAATTATTATCCCTTTTCATATCATGGAAGCGTATACTAGCACCTATAGGAGACATTTGTACTCAGACATGGCCCAGGCTAGAGTTAAAAAAATTGGGCCCCATTGTGAGTGCGCAAAATGGATAATTGTCGACGCGTCGGTTCAAAGTGGCTGGTTTATCGTAGCCGCTGGCCGATAACATGAATTGATGTACCTGTTTCCCCATATTCATTCTTCATTCCTCATTGCCAATCTTTGTTCTCAACAAGAGAGAGAACATATGAGCAGATAAAAAACCTTTATATATCACAATGGACTCCATAGATCTCAGTGACGATATTGTTGCCAGTGGCAGTAAACACTCCGCCGTTTTCAAGGCTCTCAACTTCCTCATTGCCATCCTATCAGTGTTATGTGGTATTAGTGAGCTATTCACAAGGTTTGATTATTTCTTCCAGGGTACCATGGTGGTATTATTGGGGGCGTTGATTGGATATTTGGAATTCCGTATACCTCCAAAGTTATTCACTTATGCATCTTCCTTTTTCTCCTTTTTAGGTAGAGGTGGTATTTACATTTTGATTGCAGTTTTAAACTTACATGGTTCATTTGTGAGGTTTATTATAGCTGGTGTCATTTTAGCTATTGGTGTTCTATATTGCGTGTTGGAATTTGTTCCTGGAGTGCAACCTCCGCAGAATATGAGTGGAGAACAGGGACTTGCTGTCGATGATGGGTTTGATGATATCATTTAATTTTAATTCCAAAATACAATTGAAATAGAAATAGTACAAAAGATACAGTTTATGTATAGATAGGAATCAGCAATTTTTTTTGCTTAGTTAGCCTTCTCTCGCTTCACTTCTCGTCAATCGGATGGAGGCCGTGGTCTTTGATGAAGTATCCCGGTACGAGACATGCTGCCATGCTACCCATCCAAACATAAAATACTCGTTTTAATGCCTTCATGTAAATTTGTCTCAAATAGAGAGCTTGTTTAGCACTGTATAGAGTCAAATCGAGCTTAGAGTAAACCAAAGTCTTCAAAGTGGCCACCTCAGAAGCTGAGAAGTAAAGTCTACCATGTTGACTTAATTCACTAGATATGCTGTTAGCAATGATGGTAGAGGAAATTGCTAATCCGATAGCACCACCGAGAGATCTTATGACATTTCTAGTAGATATGACCGTAGCACGATCCTTCTTGTAAGAATGAGCTTGTGCGGCAACGAGTGTTGGTTGAAATACACAACCAACACCAAATCCATTGATTATCATAGTTGCAATGTTGATACCAATGTGGTTATCTGTAGACCAGAGATTGATCAATCCAGTGGCTATCATCCATAATGAATATCCGGTACAGATGACGTACCAGAAATGCTTTGTACGAGCAATCACTTGTCCCGAGAGAACTGATGCCAATGATTGAGGAAGCACCATGGCAAGTAAGAAACATGAAGTATGCGTCACTGAGAATCCTCTAATGATTTGGAAATAATATGGATAGTAATAGAGACCACTATAGTATGCAATGCCAAAGAAGAAATTCTGTAAAAGCAATGTAGTCAAAGAATAAGTCGTTTTGAATAACCCTAATGGGATCATTGGTAATCTAGCCACTCTCCACTCCACAAGTAGAAAGAGGAAAAAGAAACATCCACCAATTATAATAAAGCTGATTGTGAATGCACTATCCCATTTAAAAGTCGAGCCACCCCCACTGACGGGGATAAGTAAGAAAACAATGGAAATAGAACTTGTAAGAAACCCAAGGTAATCAACATTGATTATCTTCTCCTTCATGCTATTGTTAGGCCTCGTATATGGAATGAGCTTGTACATCACCGCCGCTGCTGTGATCAATAAGGGGAATAACGTATAATAGAACTTCCTCCAGGATGTATGCTGGATGAATCCAGATGCAATGAATGGGCCCGCCGCATTACCCAAACCGACACATGATCCTAAGATTCCTTGGTATTTACCACGTTTCTCCAAAGTGACGACATCACTTACAATGACATTGATCAATGTGGTGATACCGGCAATACCGACACCACAAAATCCACGAAATACGTACAATTGGGTAGCCGTTTGAGCTAAAGCACAACCAAGGTCGAAGAATGCAAGAAGAAGCATACTTGCAATGAGCGTGTATTTCCGGGAGAAGATATCGCTGAATCTTCCGAAAAGAACTGCAAAAACAGTACTGCTGATCAGTGATGCCGTACCTGCCCATGCAATCGTCTGTTCCGCGTGTAAATCTTTTGCCATATATGGAAGTGCAACGGTGATACCCGTTTGATCTACATAGATCAAAAACTGACCCATTGCCATGGAACAGAAGACAATCACCAATTCCTTCGAAGATAGAATATTCTCATGAGAGTCTGCTAGTTTATGAGACAACGTCAATCTAAGTTCATTCTTCTCCGTTGCTGGATGGATTGCTTCCTCATCAGTGTCTGAGAGATCATGGTCTGCACCAATTTCTTGTGGGTTTAGGTGATGGTTGGACATTATGTCATCGCTGGCTTCATCATCACTGATCTCTTCACTCTCACTATGATGAAGATTTAACATAGAATTCCCAGTATCCGGGTTAGCCCGCAATATTCTATTCGAATGACCAGTGCGGGCACTCATCGTGGCACTGTTGGAAGGAGCTGGTGCAACGGACATGGTTTATCAGTTGAGTATGAGGTATGGTATGGGTTGTGGCGTCTCGGTTATTGAATTATGTACGGCACAGTTCCGTTGGCTATAAATCTATGTTGCTTGTTGAAAAATCTTTAATCTCCAACTTATCGTCAGCTCTATTGAAGACCTATTGCTGTGCAACGCATGCTCTTTATAAGCGGGGAAGGAAGACTTCGGAGAAACTCCGCCTCCGTCATCGATGTCCTTGCTCATGTGCTTTGTAACGCTCCACAATTCACCGCTTGTGGCGGTATACTGCCTACTGCCTGCGGAGAAAAGAGCGGCGGAAGCGCAGAATCCGCACCGTTTCATGGCCGTTGGCCGAGCACGGAGTTGGTGATAGACGCACCTGGGGGTGAAGGGTGAAGATGCGCGTAAAGCATGGATGTCTGCAAAGCACTTGATCTGATCTCTATAAACACATTGGACACTGCACCGGACTTTGGTCTTGTAACAAGGGCACCGTATACTCACTATAAGGATGGTGAGAAAATGTGAAGAAGCTAACGATCAAACGTAACTCAACGTGGAGTTGACTTGAACGGAGCATAGCCAAAAAATGCGATGTTCGGATTTAATAGATGTGAGATGTGAGGCTACAGACATCATAGAAAATATGCCATCGCATTAGGTTGCGTGACCGAAGAACCATTTATTTTTCAGACAACTGGTAATCGTTGCCTTTGCTATGGTATAAGCTCTTTAATCGGACTGTAGATTTAAAACGTCTGTCGCAGCTAGTCTTCCTTTCCTTTGAGCCAAAGTCCCCATAACGGTCAATAGGCCAGAGTGCGAAAGGAGAGCTAAAACGTACCAAACAGTTAACTTGTTATTGATCTTAGTGCCTCCAAACCCAAATGTATGGCAAATGATGTCTTTTAGTGTTTAGCTGTAAGTCGTGACACTGGTTTTGAACTACATACTAGGCGTTTGCTGAACAATGAGGTTTACTACAACCTACAGATGCACTCTACAACCGATAACATCGAATCTAATATTTTGTCCTTGGTAGTTGACATTATACAGTTGAATTTTCCAGATGTGTGAGAGATACAGGTTGAGCGCGATACGTACCGATTACCGACGACAACTTTTACATATACGAGTTCTGTTGGTATGGTGCCCAGTTTTCTCCAACTCGTCTCAATCTTCGTGGTACGTAAGGGATCCTTTAGGGGAGATCTTACGAGATACGAACCCTGTATACTTTAGAGTTTACAACGAACCGATCTGCAGCACCAGTACTGACAGATTAAGAGTGAAAAAGCTTTCGTTATAGATTTGAACTACAAGAAGAACTTTTCAAACAGGAAAAAGACATGTTGGATCTATTTGATAGATATCCAGACAGTGATGACTCACAATATTCTGAAGGTGTAATTGAAGGATATGGCGAAGTTACAGCACTTGGTGAGAAAAATAAGGAGATACCTCACGAGGATGAAGAAATGTCAGTCCGGGAAGAAAATCGGATGAATTATGACGTAACGGAAAGGATGGCCAAGTCCTTCGAGAATTGGCACAAGAAGTTGCTGTTGGATTTAAAACAAAAGGAGCATAAGAATCTTAGAGGCTCCTCCAACAGTATTGTTTCCGTTTACCGTGATGCAATCTATAGTTATTTGATTTCAACGAACTATGACAAAGCAGTGACCAGAATCGTGATTGATTTGTTGGACAACTGGGAGTTGAAATATTTCAAGCCAGGTGCCGAGTCTAGGGTTAGACCTGAAGGAGTGGTTGATTACCTAAAGCAGGTGGTCACTAACAAAATCAATCGTGAGGTAAGGATTAGAGCCGTAATCAGCGGTCTCAATCGAATGGGTGATAGATTGGGTTTAGATAAGGTGGCAAGGACTGTGTTCGATAAGGTAAGAAACCTCGAATCAACGAAAGAGTTGGTCGAGTACAGGAAAAGATCTATTAAATGTGGAGATCCATTCGATCACTTCTTCTTCCTGGAGAAATGGTATCTTATTTCATCTTATGTTTTTTCTGATGAATTTAATCAGATCATAGACAGGAAAGTATTTGACCGTGCTGAAGTTCTGGGGGGTGTGACATTTGCCAAAAGGTTCAACTTTATGCCTGAGAACCGCACTGTGGATCAGATTAGGATCGACATGGAGCATGACTACTCGGTGTTGAAAGAGACACACAACGATCCCGCGAGGATTGCGATTACAGACTTCATGAGGGTGATCCAAATCCATAGTGAGGCGTTACATGATGTAGCATCTGCAACTTTACGGAGAAAAGCATCGAAGTATGCTATGAAATGCCTCCATGACAAGGAAGAACTCGATATGAGAACTTTCCTGGCTGAGATTGATTTTGAACGCCATGGAGAAATGGGAGAGCTATTGAAACCGATAACAGAAGTACTTTGTGGATCATTATTCGGGAAATGGAAACCATTCCAAGTTTTACCGGCGGGTGCCAAGCGTCCTGCTGAAGCTGATTCAAATTCGCAGATCACTTATAAGCGGTCGAAAGGTTTTTCTCAGGGCAAGATGCAAGCTAATGGTACTTCGCAGCACGGCACTAAACACGTGAAAAAAGAAAATGCAAAGAATAATGATCAGATGTTGGCTAAATTCCAAGCTCAGCTCAAACCACGAGGAAACGGTATCACGTACCCAAAGCCTGATGGGTATCGTGAGAGAGATGGTTTTCCTTATTGTGAACATTGTGGTGGTTCTGTCAAAGGTCAAGCGCATTGCTTTGATCATACTACAGGTAAGGCTCTACGTCCATTGAAATTCGCAATGAAACATTATGCCAAGCTGGATAAGAAGCACACTAACCTAGGATAGACTTCTGTTGATGTGTACAGTATAAATACAACCAAAGAAAAGACTGTAACGCAGAAGAAAGTCGCAGAGAATAGACCAATGCCATATTTGTTGGACTCCGGAAGTATGATAAATATCGTCAAGGATAAGTCGGCGTTTCAAGATTACAAAGACCATCAGATCGTTATCACTAGAGTTAGTGGACAAAAACCTGTTTCGGAAGGCAAAGGTAAGATGATATTTCATGGAACTAAACTGGAATGTTATTACGTGCCAAACATGCAAGACAATATTCTATGTATGTCAGAGTTGCAAGAAAATGGTTTTGGATTCATGTCATTTGGTATGTCATTATTGATGATTTCGAAGTCATTGGAATCAGAAGAAGGTCTTCAATCAGCGTTTATAAGACCTGGAGAAAAGTTCAAGAAAGCTGGACCTGTGGTTGCACGACATGTTACCAAATTGTATTACGCAACGAATTCGCAAGCAATAGAGACGACCAAGGTCGTAAAGCTACCTGACTCAGAGGCAATGATTGTTGATCAGGGTGATTTCGGTGTGTATTTTGTTGAGGTATGACTGTTTTAGGCTGGTTACTTTTTGTATGTGTAAGGTTAAGAGGGTTATAAAAAGGAACCACTAAATAAACAGTATAAAAGGAATAGTGTAGAATTCAGCTCGTAGACCCCATGTGGGGGCACATCTCAACTCTTATAAAAGCGCGCCTAGTGCCTAGCACTATCTCCGAATTCTCATCTTTCATGATTGATTAATTAGAGGCTTCCACATAATAGGAGGAGCTGTCAACACGTGGATGCATAGCCTACTCCTAGTCATTAATGATGTAAGAACACAAAAGTAAGATATGAAGTCAGCAGCCCATATTGGCTATAGCCATATTAAGACTTCATATTTCAACATATTTGGCTAGAGAGGCTTCACCTTGTAAGTCTCACACAACTACAAAAATTAATTGTATCATATAGCTGTTTTATTGTTTAGTTAAAATATAATTTTTATGGGTACCGCTGCCACGGTATGTAACCAAATTTGGGCCAAAACGATAATAATCCAATAAATTTTAGGATCACGTGTCACATTTTGCTGCCTCCAAATAGACCCATTAGAATTGAAACCACATCAAAGACTGGGTGGCCAAGTTGGTTAAGGCGTGCGACTGTTAATCGCAAGATCGTGAGTTCAACCCTCACCCTGGTCGATCTTTTTAACTACTTTTCACTCTTTTTTTATGCTGTCAAATAAAAACTTCTCCGTTGAAGATTGAACATTGTACAAGTCATTCATCAACCAATACGGAATGTTTACTGGATTGAGAGTGCATGGACACATATGAGTATAACTTTCATGAATTGAAGGTGTTAATTAAATTTATGTAGCAAAAGATCAGATAGCGTTCAAAGTGTTTTTGATGAAATCAACGCTTCGTTCTATTTTAAAACGTTGGATCCTGAAACTTTAATATGCAGCGAGCGCACAGCGCACAGTTTTTACCGGTTCTACATGTACAATCAATTTTAATACTTTGGAGGGTGGATAATACGAAATAAGAGAAATAAGAGAATGGTGTATAGGTTGAATTAGATGTGTCATTATTTAGATTAGAAAAGGTAACTTGAGTGTAGCCCCTTAGTACTTTGTACTTGGAACTTAATTCTTCTTGCCGAAGGAGATGTCAAAGAAGCCACCACCGAGAGTAGATTGGAAGAAAGAAGAAGAGTTTTGTCTTTGCATAGAGTTAACTCTGATTTGGTTCATGATTTGCTTCTCCTTCTCAGCGCCGTAGTTTAATCTAGCCTTTTGAGCTTCAGATTCGGTGTTGTTTTGGGTGTCTGACTTTGGAGTGAACATTGTGGAAGAAAGGGGCTAGTTTGGTTGTTAGCTAAGGTTTGTTACAAAACAGTACAAGGTAAAAAAGAGGGGTTTTAGTATTATACTGCAGGGGATGAAAAGCCCAGGATTTGATCCAAATTTAAGTAAAAAGGACGAGCAGAATAGAACACCGGAATCCCCGTCCGCCGCACGTCCACTCACCCACCTGAGCGAACTAGAGCTAGCTTACTCCGAAACTCGGAGGGGTGAAAAATTGGCCAATACGGCTGCTAGCCGCTAAAAATCGCAGAAAATTGGCAGCAAATGTCGGAAATCAGTCACAAGTCACAGCGTCAGTCACGGAAACCCCCGCCCCAGCGGGCAAAATGGGCAGGAATTATCTTATTAATCCGGCCACATGCACTAATTTCGATTCGCGCAACCGGACGCGCCTCGCCACGGGCCTTCGGAAAAACTCGGGCCCCGACGCTATAAAAGATAAAAGAGGAGTTTTGAGACTCTAGTGAGAAATTTTGGAATTCGGAAAAATGTAAAAATAAAACGACGACGCGTCGATAAACATCCAAAATATTCACTTTCCCAATGCGGTAATTAGCGACTATTAGCCGCCCTTGGCCGTAGAAACTGAGTCACCATCCGCCCTCGGAGACGGGGTGGAGAATTAAATGGCAAGTGGGAAAGAAGTCTCTTCAATTGTTCTTGCGTCAACCACTCTTTTCCCAGTTGATCAGCTTTGCGTCTTTGCTCCCTCTTTAAGGAACAACCACCCACCTACAGACATCTACATTTACACAATGGCAAAGCAAGTCCTCCTTTTAGGTTCAGGTTTCGTTGCACAACCAACCGTTGATATTCTCTCTAAGCAAAAAGACATCGAAGTCACCGTTGGTTGTAGAACTTTGAAAGCAGCACAAGCATTAGCAGGCTCTAATGCAAAGGCTATTTCTGTTGATGCTACTAAGCAAGATGAGTTGAATGAAGTTGTCAAGAACTATGACTTGGTTATCTCTCTCATTCCTTACATTTATCACGCCAATGTCGTCAAGGCGGCAATTGCATCTGGTAAGACTGACGTCGTCACCACTTCTTACATTAATCCAACTTTGAGAGAATTGGAGCCAGAGATCAAGAAGGCTGGTATTGTTGTCATGAACGAAATTGGTTTGGACCCAGGTATCGATCACTTGTACGCCGTCAAGACCATCGATGAAGTCCACAAGGCTGGTGGTAAGATCAAGTCCTTCCTCTCTTATTGTGGTGGTTTACCAGCACCTGAAGACTCTGACAATCCGTTAGGATACAAGTTCTCATGGTCATCAAGAGGTGTTCTTTTGGCATTAAGAAACTCTGCGAAGTATTTCAAGGACGGTGAAGAAGTTTCCATCTCTTCTGAAGACTTGATGTCTTCTGCGAAGCCATACTTCATTTATCCAGGTTACGCATTAGTCTGCTACCCTAACAGAGACTCCACCACTTACAAGGAGCTCTACAACATTCCAGAGGCAGATACCGTCAT
>JAMYHI010000128.1:0-36642 GCA_025531525.1 Pichia sp. P7020A
ATCCTGTAACCAGAATGATACAGGGATTGTTGATTTGGATGTTGAAGAGACTTTGGAGATTACCTTAGGTGGTGAAATTTTAAGGTCTAAAAGTTGGAAAACTCCAGAATTCAAAGCCACCAGAGCTTCCCCATTTGATTGGTTGACATCAACACTATAAATTGGATCTAATACCTTGGATATAGTAATGGAACTCTCCGGTTTCGCTTTCAAGTTGGATACACTATTTAAGTCGAATGGTGTGACTTTGTTGAGTTCTTTATTTTCACCTTTATGTTTAGCCAAGAGCTCCTTTTGTTGTTGTTGTATTTCACTGGCTATCTGCGACCAGACTGCACCTGTATCGATGTTTCCATTGCCATCTTCTGTCATTTCCACGTCCTTTGCAGTTGGCTCTACGGTACGTGTCCTCTCCGTCGTCGTCTCCTTATCCGTTACAGCAGCCACTGCAGTCGAGGATGAAGTTCCAGGTTCTGCAATGAGTTTGGCAAGTGCCTGTTTTGCCTCATCTCTTTCCTCGCACGCTTTCACTGCAACATTTACAGCTGCATCTTGCCTGTATAATGCTAAAGATAGTTGTTTTTTAGTATCTGATAGTTCTTTCCTCAGGTGGAAAAGTTCCAAACTTAAAGAATCCCATGCAGATTGGAAAGATGCTAACATTGTAGGAATTGAGGAGTATTCAGGGTTTGTAACAACTGCAGAAGATGTGGTAGATTCTGTAGATGTAGACGTTGTAGTGATGGGTATGATTTCATCAGTTGTCATGGCATCGTTCGTTATTGGATCCGTTCCATGGGTGGAAATGTATGTAGTCAATGCTTCATTATCGAAAATCCTGTGGGATTTGAGAGACAATACGGGATGTGGGGTGGGCGAATTTGTCAGACTGCAGATGAGCATTGTGGAAATGAGTGTTGCTCTGTCTCGATGATAGCAGAAGGCTTTCGGTTGATGATGAATTTGTGTTAACAAGCATCGAATGCAGAAAGGAGAAAGTGTTGAAGTTGTTGCACGAAAATTCCTCGATGGCTTATAAGGTGAAAGCGAGAGTGCTGTATGCTGTATGCTGTATGGTTTCAGCTTTCAGACGTTCGCCGTGGGCGAGCGATGCTACTGGTTACAAGCTATCTGTACGATCCGTTGAGGAGTAGAAAAGGACTATATACGTCTATAGACGTGCTGGTTGATAGCACAGTGTGTGAGCGGTTGAAAGCGAGCTAGTGTTCTGAACACGTTCATTGTTGAATGAGCGAGTCACACTGAAAGAGAGGAGAGAGAAAAAGTTTTGAATGACAACCATATCACTGCATATTAGTTGAATTGTGCGGTTCGTATGGAATGCTGTGCGTTGAGACATTAGTGGGGGCGTTAAGTTGAATATAACATAGCGGCGGTTATGTGCGTTGAGTCTGGACCTGCCGGAGTATTTGGTGGTTTTTTGTTATTCTTTTGATTTTGCCATTGAACTAGAATTGCCGTATGCTTCTATTGTAATGAATAAGAGGTGACAGAGGAAAAGAACAAGATGGTATATGCATGGATTGAAAATCAGGAAATTCAAAGAGTTTCAAAAAGCTTGAAGATACGGTCTTCAGTGCTGACGTAGTCGTTGTCAACTATGTTCACGAGGACATAATCGTCAATCAGACTGTCGACAAACTTTGCAGCCTTTTCACCATCGACGAATTCTTTCTCTGTTGGTTTTGTCGTTTCATCAGTTGATTTGCCTGCATTACGTAGGACGTTGGCCCATTTACGTAAAATTAGGTATAATTCATCCTTCCAAGCGAGGAATGCCACTTTTTCGACAATAGTTGGTTGTGCAACTTCTTTACCTGGGAAACAACCCCAAGTAACAGCATTGACGTCACCCTGAGCAGGTGTATTTGATTTCAGAATTGCAGTGGTAGTTGAATCGGTGATGATGTAGTTGAGTATATCATATCCTGCATGTTCATTGACGGAATCGATCTTTTCAACTAATTTTTGCACGAGAGCTTGTGGGAGGAGAAGTTCCAAATATTGCTTTTGGTAAACGTAACCATTAGAAGGACCCCAACCATAAACAGGATCAGAGGAAGCTACACCATTGATCTTTGGTTGGGAATTAATAGTCAAGAATCCCTTCTTATTCAATGCAATGAGTAATGGTTTGATTGCTGCAATTTCTGGAGTGACCTGGGTATCAGACCATGGTAGACAGTGTAAGTCGTTGTCGAGATAACGAGTGATCAATAGACCTAGATCAGCGATGGATTTTGGAGTTTCCCAAAGTTGCAAGATTTTAGCTGGAGAATGACGAATGACTTGATGTTCGAACATGTCGATACTGCCAAATGCTGGTGAGCGAGAATCACCCCAACGACCATTTGGAAACTCATCCCAATTATCGGTACGCATGACGTAGGAAAACTTTCTATTTTTCCAAAAAATTGGACGAACGGTTTCGGATTCTCTAGATGGATTGAGAGAACGTCTCCAAGGCTTTGAGTTATCAAGCTCATAGTTGTGCTTTGAGCATGACGTGAGTAGGTTGAGATTATCAAGTAACATAGTGGAAGCCTTCTCCAAGTTCATAGTGTAGAAGTGGAGATGGTTGACTAATTTTGATTCAAGTAAGGTATTGCACAATTCCGTCATGAGTAGACATCCTTCATCACGTACTTTTGCATCATCATCCTTGATCGGGTCAAGTCTGTCAAGGAAATGTTGTGGGATTGCTACACCATTCCATTTTGCACGACGAAGGAAAGAACTGTAGTTTGAGATTGGCATGATACCAGGGATTATTGGCATTGTGATTCCCATATCTTTACATTTTTGAGCCCAAGAGATGAAATTTTCCACATCGTAAAAGAGTTGAGTAACTATGAAATCACCACCACAATCTTGTTTCTCCTTTAAGTATTGTAAAGTGAGGTCGTTGTTAGGTTCTTCAGGGTGACCCTCAGGGTATGCAGCGACACCAATACAGAAGTAATCACCATATTTAGCTCTAATGTGTTTAATCAGATCTTTTGCGTATTTGAAATCACCCGTTGATTCAGAACCATCTAAAGGAGGATCACCTCTTAAGGCCAATATATTCTGACATCCTGAATTATAAGCCTTTTGAAGTGCTTCATCAATGAGTTCTAATGGCATATTGGTACACGTTAAATGCATACAAGTTTCAAGACCTAATACCGTAGATGTAGTATGAACCATTTCCGAAGTCAATGTAGAGAGTCTACCACCTGCATTCCATGTGATATCAATGAATAGTGGAGATAAATTGTACATACGATCCATACGATCGTATAAATTTTGGACACCTTGAGAAGTCTTTGGGGTGAAGAATTCGAAGGAGAACGTTGCTGGCGCAGAGGGGTCTGCGTGAGCCACAAGCAGCTTATCTGTGATCTTCATTGTGCAGTGTGAATCGTTGCTTTTGTGGGCTGTTGCTGTGTGCAGTTCTCTCTATTTGCAGAGCGGAGAACAAAAAGAACGGGCCTTCTTCACGAGCGCAAAGTGCCAGTTACGCTAGGCCTGTACCGGTGAGTCAAGAGACTTGAGACGCAATTTTCATTTTTCAGCTGTTGACGTGAATAAAATGGAAACGACGAAATTCTTTCTCCGTTTGCCGGCATGTGAAAAATGAGAAATTGGCAAAAATCGGGGAAATGCGAAAATGCAAAAATGAGGGGGCGCAGGTGGAGGCGCAGTGGCTCTCGGGGGATAGGGGAGCACATCATGTAGAGCACAACGGCCAACCAGTAATGGCAATGGCACCTGATAGCAGATGGAATGGCGCTCAAAGTAACCTTGTAAGAGTCAGTGGGTATTGCAAAGAGCTCTGGATGAGGTAACAAGAAGAGCGAACAGTGAAGAGTGAACATCAAGAAGATGTTGTGTTTGTTACAACCAGCAAACACACCAAACATACATTTCTGCCGGATAAAACTTATAAACAGGTCGGTAACTGCTACATCTTATTCTACTGGTACAGGGTGAACCGCTGTTTGCAACACTTTAACATCCATTACACATCACACATCACGCCGCCCCACCAAACTGTGGCGTTTCCCTCTCAGTTCTGAGTTCTGAGTTCTGAGTTCTGAGCCTCCTCTGTGATTTTCGCATTTCGCGCCATTTCGCAGTTGGCTCGGAATTTCTATTTTCGCATTTCTCGCATTTTCCGCCGTTGCGAATTTTAGTTCGAATTTGCACCATGATTCCGCTTCTGAAAAATTTTATCAGCTACAAACATCACTGAAGCATTTGTGCATAGACAGAGAGAAGCACACACGGACTGCGACCGTTTCTTTCCAATTAGAACAGCACAGACCACCCCCACCACCAAGGCAACAATGACCAAGGCGCAGTTCCGTACTCTTGAGCGTGAGAGGCGCTTCCAAAACCCTCCGTCCGGCGAGTCTGCTTACCCGCTTCTATACAATGCAGTCAAGCCCCATGTTGGATCTTTCAATGCATTAACTGAATCAATAGACGGTTCAGAGAGTATCTTGAACTTGGCCGTTAAGGACATTGGAACTCGTACAATCTTTGATTCCAAGGACTCAGACAAAATTGGTCCAAACAAGATTAAAATTAGAGTCGATTCCGTGCAAATTGCAAAACCTTCAGTGCCAATTAATGATAAACTTTCCGTGGATAGAAATACATACCCAAGTGAATGTAGAGAGAGATTGTCTACTTACAAGGGTAGACTTCTTCTCAAACTTGCATGGACAGTCAACGATTCCGATGAGGAAATTACAGAAATTAGAGATGCAGGTCAATTACCAGTCATGATCCAATCTAATAGATGTCATTTGAATGGTCTCTCCCCAGATCAATTGGTCAAACTCAGAGAAGAATCTGATGAACTCGGTGGTTATTTCGTCGTTAATGGTATCGAGAAATTGATTAGAATGCTTATTGTGCAGAGAAGAAACCATCCAATGGCTATCATCAGACCTTCTTTTGCTAACAGAGGTGCCTCTTACACATCATACGGTGTGCAACTCAGATCCGTCAGACCTGACCAAACATCTCAGACTAACGTTCTCCATTATCTTAATGATGGTAATGTCACTTTCAGATTTTCTTGGAGAAAGAATGAATATCTTGTTCCTGTGACTCTCATCTTGAAGGCGCTCTTGGAAACATCAGATAAGGAAATCTTTGACAACATTGTCGGTTCCGATGTCGATAACTCTTTCCTTACCGATCGTTTGGAATTACTCTTGAGAACTTTCAAGGCTTACAATTTGAACTCCAACAAGCAATCCGTCGCTTACCTCGGTAAGAAGTTTAGAGTCGTCTTTGGTGCTACACCAGATATGTCCGATATTGATGTTGGTAACGAAGTGTTGAAGAGAATTGTGCTCGTCCATTTGGATAACAACGCAGACAAGTTCAAGATGTTGTGTTTCATGATTAGAAAGTTATACTCTCTCGTTGCTGGTGAATGTTCCCCAGATAATCCAGATTCTACTCAACATCAAGAAATTTTACTCGGTGGTTTCCTTTACGGTATGATCTTGAAGGAAAAGATTGATGAATACTTACAGAGTATCAAGATTCAAATTCAATCTGACATTACTAGAGGTATTGCCGCAAACTTCCATGATAGAAAGTACATGACCCGTGTGTTTAGCAGAATCAATGAAAACATTGGTCAGAAATTGAATTATTTCTTATCCACGGGTAATTTGGTCTCACAATCTGGTTTGGATTTACAACAAGTCTCTGGTTACACTGTCGTTGCAGAAAAGATTAATTTCCATAGATTTATCTCTCATTTCAGGATGGTCCATAGAGGTTCTTTCTTTGCGGAGTTGAAAACCACTACAGTTCGTAAACTTTTACCAGAATCTTGGGGGTTCCTCTGTCCGGTCCATACTCCAGATGGTTCTCCATGTGGTTTACTTAACCATTTGGCTCACAAGTGTGAAATCACAACCGAAAATATCGACACCAGCAAGATTCCTGCACAATTATACAAGCTTGGTGTCAAACCAACTGCTTCTGCGGTTTCCATTGCCGGTCCAAACACTTGTTGTGTTCAACTCGATGGTAAGATCATTGGTTACTGTTCTCATGAACAAGGTAGAATTATTGCTGATACTTTACGTTATTGGAAGGTGGAAGATTCTGCTAAATACGGTATCCCATTATCTTTGGAAGTCGGTTATGTACCACCTTCTAACCACGGTCAATATCCAGGTCTTTACTTATTTGGAGGTCGTGCTAGAATGGTGAGACCTGTTAAATACTTGCCATTGGATAAACAGGATATTGTTGGTCCATTTGAACAAGTGTTTATGAATGTTGCCGTTGTACCTGATGAGATTGAGAGTAACGTTCATTCTCATGTTGAATACTCACCAACTAACATTCTTTCCATTTTGGCAAACTTGACACCATTCTCCGATTTCAATCAATCTCCAAGAAACATGTATCAATGTCAGATGGGTAAGCAAACCATGGGTACTCCTGGTGTTGCTCTTGTTCATCGTTCAGATAACAAGCTCTATAAATTACAAGCTGGTCAAACACCTATCGTTAAGGCTAATCTCTATGATGATTACGGAATGGACAATTTCCCTAACGGTACGAATGCCGTTGTCGCGGTCATTTCTTATACTGGTTACGATATGGATGATGCGATGATTATCAACAAGAGTGCCGATGAGAGAGGTTTCGCATACGGTGTCGTTTACAAAGTGGAGAAGGTGGATCTCAGTCAACAGAGACGTAGAAATGATCCAATTACACAACATTTCGGTTTCGGTCCTGATGATACCCCACCTGAATGGAGAGAGAAGTTGGATGAGGATGGATTGCCATATATTGGAGTGCACGTTGAAGAAGGTGATCCAATTTGTGCATATTATGATGAAGTCTTAGGTAAGACTAAGGTGAAGACGTATCACTCAAGTGAACCTGCATACATTGAAGAAGTTAAGCTCATCTCTGATGACAATGGTAACACCGAATGTCAGAACTTGACAATCAAATATAGAGTTACTAGACAACCTTTGATTGGTGACAAATTCTCTTCCAGACACGGTCAAAAGGGTGTCTGTTCTCGTAAATGGCCTCAAATTGATATGCCATTCTCTGAGACTGGTATTCAACCAGATGTCATCATTAACCCACACGCTTTCCCATCGAGAATGACCATTGGTATGTTTGTTGAATCTTTAGCTGGTAAGGCTGGTGCATTACATGGTATTGCACAAGATGCTACACCATGGAAATTTAATGAGAATGATATGCCTGCAGATTTCTTTGGAGAACAATTGAAGTCAGCTGGTTATAATTACCATGGTAATGAACCATTATATTCTGGTGCTACAGGTGAAGAATTGAGAGCTGATATTTATATTGGTGTTGTCTACTATCAACGTTTGAGACATATGGTTAACGATAAATTTCAAGTGCGTTCAACGGGTCCTGTCAATTCTCTTACTATGCAACCTGTTAAGGGACGTAAGAGACATGGTGGTATCAGAGTTGGTGAGATGGAGAGAGATGCACTTATTGGTCATGGTACGTCGTTCTTATTACAAGATAGATTATTGAATTGTTCAGATTACACGCATACGAGTATCTGTCGGGATTGTGGATCTTTGTTAAGTACGCAGGTGAGTGTTGCACGTGTTGGTGGTGGACAGGGAATGCGTTGTAGAAGATGTTCCACAAGAGTGGATCGTACCTCTAGTGTGGAGAATGGTGACGTTTGGGAAGATGGTACAGGTAAGAGGTTTATCGGTGGTGGTAATACTACAACTGTTGCAGTTCCATTCGTTTTGAAATACTTGGACAGTGAATTGGCAGCAATGGGTATTTCAATGAAATACCACGTTGAGCCACAATGAGTGCGAGTGTACCCATTTTTGTTCTTTGTATTTCGTATTGCATAATCTGCTCATAGTTTAGTTTAGAGTTAATAATCAAACCCATTTAGTTACACGACAAGACACGATGCTAAGCTATTACTATTCACCTAGTACCTAGTACGTTGGTTATAAACGCGACCTTTTTCCGAATCGGGAAGTTTCTCTTTCGGGGGCGCCATGTTTTTTGGGAAATCACGAATCACGAATGGGATCTACTTACTTGTAGCGTGTCAGCAGCCAGGAGCCAGGACCCTCCTCCTTCTCACAGGCGATTTGAAGTACAACAGTGAGAGTTATACAGACATATACACACACATACATACAAACAAATACAAATACATACATTCCAGATGCACAAAACTATGGCCGATCTACTACCACTTCCCGAACTCCCTGCCGGATACGTTCTCGACGCGCTACATGAGAGCGATTACGACGCGGGTAGTCTCTCTGTGCTTGCTCAACTGACGACGGTAGGTGACGTTTCCCGTGAAGATTTCAACAATTTTGTCTCTTTGCAAAGTGAAGGAGAGACTTACAATACCGTTGTCATTCGTAGAGAGGAAACGGGGCAAGTTGTAGGTATTGCTACTCTATTAATAGAAGCGAAGCTCATTCATGGGTTTTCTAAAGTTGGACATATTGAAGACGTTGCGGTGGATTCTAGTGTACGTGGGTTGAACTTGGGTCGTTATATCATCAGAACTTTGTGCAATATGGCTGTTGCCAAAGGGTGCTATAAGGTCATTTTGGATTGCGATTTGGAGAATGTGCCCTTTTATGAGAAATGTGGTCTCACTGAGGCGGGTATTGAGATGCAATACCGTCCTTAATCATGTGTAGTCAATATACATATCTTTACTCTATAGCGTGTGTAAAAGCTGTAGGGTTGCCGTTTTAACATCGTTTGCTTGGATAAGAGATTTGAATAGTTTTGTAAGTGACATGGAATTAAGCGTTGAGTTGAGTGATGTCTTGTATACGACGAAGTCTGAGAGAGCATGTGCACTCGAGGGAGACACTGTTATTTTCCAAGTGATGGAAATCGTTTTACCACTGCGTGTTTTCACTGTGAATGTAGCCGGCGAGTGATCAAAGAGAATATGAGATAAATTTTCGGGATTGGTGGACGATGTCACTGGATGGTCGTTGATGAGTTCCAGTTTTTCTGGATTAAGTTCCATTGCGTGTATTATCTCTGTGAATGTGTGTTTCCTCTTGTGTCTGAGACGCAAAATGGAGTTGAGTGTGTAAACGAAAGATGATATATTACCACTGAGTTGAGCGCTTTCAATGAGTGCTTTGACAACCGTTGCTTCTGCAATAGTTATAGCTGTCACTGGAGCAATTTTGAGTGTATTGATGTATTCAGAATCGGTATTCTTTGCCCTGGCAATGGTCATGAGTATGTTGAATTTGGCACAGGTTTTGAAGTCTAGGAGTATATCGACCTTTGTCGTGCCATTCTTCAAAACTTTCTTTTCGACGCTCTCCACAGACAACCAGGGGCACGTCAGAGAGATGTACCGTAGTCTTGTATGCATATCCAACACGGGAAGTCTGGAGTGTTCAGATAAGAGCGATTTGGCATGGTTATATGTGGCCAACGAGCGTTTCTTTGTTGTTGGTGTGGTGGTATTATTACACTTTTGTCGTTTGACATTGGGTTTGTTCAATTCATCCCTCAGGGTGTCCCTTTCGGCAAGGAGGGCATCTCTCTGTTTTATCAGTTTCTGCAATGTGCTCATTGCCCGCAAGCTGTGTGTTGTCGCCAAGTTGGGAGGTAGGATAAGAGCGCAGAAGAAGAAGCGTGTGTGAAGTCTTAAGTCTTAAGCGCGTTGTGCTTGTTGTGTTGTGAAGTAATGTTACAGTTTTATACTATACTATACTATACTATGCGCTATGCTCCCGCCCTTGTTCTTCTGTGTTTCCTTTGTGTGTGGCGAGTGTGCACTACTAGGGAGTGTATGTGTCGACGTCTGTCCAGCACTGATGTGGAGTGGGATGCGTATAACTTGTCTATGGCCTTGCGAAGTCTGCGCACTTTTGATGGTGTGTCTAGTGGTGGTGTCGAAGAGAGAATGTTCAGTGGGTCTCTTGTGAGGTCTCTGTCTGCTTGTTGCAGTCGTTTACCTCTCTTTGATCCTTGTAATGATGCTGGGATGTGTTGAACGTGTAAGTTATCACTACCTGCGACTTTAGACCTCGTCAAGTGTTGCGAGGATGTTACTATGTAGGAGCTTTGGTCTGGAGTAGGGTCTGGAGTGCTCGTCAAATCGTACATGACGATTTTCTTAGACTGAGCTACATTCGTAGTATTGGGTGTAGTGGTTATTGTTGTTGTTGCTGTTGTTGTTGTTGTCGATATCTCTGGTAGTGCCGCCCATAGGTTGTCCTTTTGCTTCAATGAACGAATGTGTCCCTTGTCTGAGACTATTGTACCCGATCGAAGGTCTATTACATCACCTTGTTTCTCCGGCGGGAGTGAACCGTACTTGGAGATGATAGACGCCCATGCCGAGCGAACCTTCTCGAGGGAGTGTTTGCGGCGTGTATCGAGGTCGTCCATGGTGTTGGGTGTGCAGCATTTGACATGGAGGACAGAGAAGTGTGCAGAGAGACGTTAACCGCCAACCAGCAGCATAAACACTCGACACGTCTCTCATTCATTTTTCGTACGTGTTACGTGTCTACGGATTTGTACTGGATTATAGACAAGATATGATAGGGTATATGGGATATTGACAAGAGGCAAGAGCCATTACAAGGTAGTATCCTTGGGGTCGTTATCGACGGTGTGCGTGCGCTCGTTATTGGAGTAGTTCGCCCAGCACTCCCTGAATGCTGTCATCTCAGCCATACACTGGCGCCAATCGCCCGTGTCGTAGTGGCAGAGCTGGAGCGCCATGTTCTCGGTCGCGCAGCCCGTGGCGATGATGCGCTGGTCCCACTCGTCGGGGGTGTCATCATCGTCATCGCTGGTGGCTGTGGTGTCTTTGTCTTTGTCAGCGTCGGGCATTGTGTTGCTGTTGGTGCCAGTTGCCAGTTGCCATTGGTGTGGTTGTAGTATAATGGAGTGCTCTGCTTGTTAATTGCTGTAAATTCGCTGTTGGCTTTTGGCTTTTGGCTTTTGGTCGGTCCACTGTGGGCAGCTGGCAATTGGCGACTGTTTGCAAGACACGTAGACACATGTGTAGCTCTTCTGCAACGACAGATCAACTCGAGAGAGGATATCCCCAGTCTAGAATAGCACAGCAAGCACAGCACAGCACTCTCGGCGTCGACAATGGTCAAGCTACACGAGATCAACGAGACCGCTCTCTTCGCATGGTCCCAGGACCCGCTGCCCCTCATCGCCACCGGTACCCTCTCCGGTGTCATGGACGACACCTTCTCTTCAGAGTCACACCTCTCCATCTACTCTCCATTCGCTGAGGGAGATGGCAAGAATAAGACACCATCTCCTATCTTCAACGCTGCAGCTCCAGGGAAGTTTTCCTCCTTAGACTGGAGTAATTCAGAGACAAACGTCCTTGCTTGCGGTTTGGAGAACTCCACCATTCAACTATACGATGTCAACAAGATCCTCAATGAAAAGCCACAAGATCTCACATCTGCTAGAATCACCGAGTACAATAAACACACAACTGCAGTCTTGCAAGTGAAGTTCAACCCAACTCAATCCAATATCCTTGCATCTTCAGGTTCAAAGGGGGAAATCTTCATCTGGGATACTAAGAAACACACTTCTTTTAATCCAGGTCAAGCAATCTCTCCAATGTCTAAAGTTTCCTCTTTAGCTTGGAATAATGTCATGCCTCACATTTTCGGTACCGCTGGTGATAATTCATATGCATCCATTTGGGATTTAAAGGCAAAGAGAGAAGTATTACAACTTAACTACTCAAATATTAACTTGTCAACAATTCAATGGCACCCAAATCAAAGTACAAAATTGATCACCGCATCAGACAATGATAATGAACCAGTTATTATGACTTGGGACTTGAGAAACTCAAGTGCACCAGAGAAAATCTTGAGAGGTCACAAGAAGGGAATCTTATCTCTCGATTGGTGTCTAGATGATCCTAACTTGCTCTTGTCCTCAGGTAAGGATGATTCCACTTTGTTATGGAACCCAATTGAAGGTATCCAATTGGCAACGTACCCATCTTTGCCAAGTTGGGTCCATGAGACAAAATTTGCCCCAAAGATCCCAGAAGTGTTTGCAAGTGCTTCATTATCAAAGAAAATTTGCATCCAATCTTTACAAGATACTTCAGAACCATTATCAGTCAAGGTTAAATCCGAGAATGAATCTGATTTCTGGAACCAAATTTCATCAACGGATACCCAACAAACCGTCTTCAAAGTCAGACAAGCTCCCCTATGGTTGAAAAGACCAGTCTCTGCAACTTTCGGTTACGGTGGTAAATTGGCCATCGCCAATAAGAAAGAAGTTAAAGTTGTCAGCGTCTCCATTAACGATAAGTCCATTGATGATTCTGCAAAGGAAATGATCTCCGCCATCTCCACTAACGATTTCAAAAAATTATGTGATTCTAAGTTGGCAAAGATTGATAAGTCAAATGAGAATGAAGTGAAGGACTGGACTTTGTTGAAAGAAGTATTAAATAACAGCTCCGTTGATTCTTTGCTTAACTTGAAACCAAAGGAAGAACGGGAATCCACCACTGATACCGATTCCACCGCAGAGTCTGCATCCAATTTGGACAATGAATTAATCGATGACGATGATTTCTTTGCACAAATTGGCAACAGCTCCCCTGCAGAATCCAATGCAAAGGAAATCGCTTCTAAGTACGTTCCATCCGGTGCATTCGAACTCTCATCTACGGATGAGACATTTGAGAAAAGGGCAATGGAACTCTTACTTGCTAACAAGACTGAACAATTATTGGACTATTGTCTTGAAAAGGATCACATTATGGAAGCTTTAATCTTGTCTGCAAACTTATCCAATGCATCTAAAGAGAAGGCACAAGATGCATACTTCCAGAAATATGCCAGCTCTTCACCATTCTCCAGATTATTGTACAGTTCTAGCAAACAATCTATTGGTGACGTTGTTAAGAATGCTAAAATTGAATCTTGGAAGGAGATTGCCAGCTCTATTGTCAACTTCTCTAGTGGTAAGGCATCCTTCAATGTGGAGATGAAGTTACTCGGTGATAGATTGATGGAGTCGGACATCGAAGGTGCTCGTGATTACGCTCTATCTTGTTACATTGCATCAGATTCTTTGGACAAGGTTTCTCACATCTGGTTATCTGAATTATCCGTCTACGAAAAGCATCACTTGTCCAGTTTGGGCTCAAATGGTGAAGATGATGATGATAAGAAGAAGAAGAAGAACACGGCATTTGAGGCTAGATTCAAAGCATTGGGTGATGTCATCGAGAAGATCGTCATCTTCCAATCTACATCAAAGGGTAAACTTTCTGGTGACTTATCCGAACTCGGTAAGGCGTTTGTTGAATATGCTGACTCCCTTGTTAATTTTGGTCATTATGAATTGGCATATAAACTCTTGAGTATAATCTCAGAATCAATCCCAGAGATAAAGAGTGAAAAGGAGAGAATCTCAATGGCATTCATCTTGAATGTTGCAATGAACAACAATGCTGCCGCTTCTCCTTTGCCTTCTTCTTCTTCTGCATCCAAACCCGCTTCTACATTCAACAAGAAGTCTTCAGGTGGTTTCAAGTACCAACTCCCACAACAGAATGCACAATCTCCGTATGTTCAACAACAACAACAGCAACAAACCGCTGCTGCTGCTGCTGTTCAACCTTCAAACCCATACGCTGCAGTTGCACCTGTTTCCAATGGCGGTCCCGCATCGGCTGTTCAGGGTGTTTCCACGTCCACTAAGAGAAACCCTTACGCTTTGCACAATTCTTCTGTGCCTTCTGCGGCTCAACAACAGAACTTCCAACAATCTGTACCACCACCTCCACCACCTACTTTTGGTGCTACGAATGGGTCATCTCCAACTCCTGCGTCTCCCGCAAACCCATACCAAGCTGCTGCCTTCAACGGTATCTCTGCATCATCATCATCTGCGCCATTTCAACCAAATCCATATCAGCCTTCAGCGAGTGTATCATCTAGAGGTAATAGTGTCAGCATAGCTCCACAACCTTTCAACCCATACGCACCAAAGACTGCTCTTGAGTCCTTACAAAATCCAACGCAATCTTTCGAAGCTAAAAAGGAAAACGTCAAGCCATCATCCTTCAAAAAGGATGTTGGTGGATGGAATGATTTACCAACTCACTTAGCACCTGTAGTGAAGGCAACTCCAATTGAGAACATCCAACAGGTTCAAGCAAAACATGCACAAGCAGTGAATGCAAGTGTCAATGCTCATAATTTAGGTCAACTTGGCGCTACCCATGCACGTTCAAGATCGGGTGTAAGAACCGTTTCGCAAGCACCATGTATTCCTGCACCACCAGCAAAGGGTATGTCTACTCCAACCCCACCACTTCCTGATTCACAATCAATGTCTAGATCTGCGTCATCCGCTAAGAATCCATATGCTCCAAAGCCAGAAGTTTACCAGCCAGTCACCGTTCCAGTTGCACAATCTCCACTGTCTAGAGTCGGATCCGCTTTCTCACCAGGCATTCCATCCAATGGCGGCATGAGAAGCCCAACACCTGGACACGCTGTACCAAAGGCTTCAAAGAACCCATATGCACCAAAGGCAACTCCTGCGAATGTACAACCACATAATCAATCATCGTACGTGCCATCACAGAACTACCAACAGTTCCCTCAAGTAGCTGCACAGAACAACAATTACCCTCAGGGATCAATGGCAGCACCACCTCCACCTCCTCCACCAAGTTACAGTAGAGCAGGTTCTGTCGTGGATACTGCTATTCCACCGCCACCTCCACCGAGCTACAGTAGGGCTGGTTCTGTTGTGGACTCATCTGTTCCTCCTCCACCTCCATCGGTTGCCAAGTTTACACCACCACCACCGCCTCCAGCAACTGCTTTGACTACTCAACCTTACGAACACATCGTCAACGTGCTCACTTCAGAACTTGTAGAAGTGAAGCCAAAAGTCCCAGAGAAATTCAGCAAGCACATAATTGACGCTGAAAAGAGAATCAACATCCTCTTCACTCATTTACAAAAGGGTGACTTAATTTCTGCAGATGGTGTTGCAAAACTTACAGCGCTGACTACAGCATTACAAGAACGTGAATTTGCAAAGACTAAAGCATTACGTGATGAATTTGTCAAATCACATGCTAATGAATGTGGTGATTGGTTGGTGGGTGTCAACCGTCTGATTGGAATGGTTGAGGCATTGTCTAAATAAACTGCTAGACCTTCTTATATATTTGTATCTATAGACTATCAAGTCAATATACAGTACTTTGTATTAATCTTTTCAAGTATTTCAGCATACATGATGCTGAGCCGCCACATTTGCCCCCTTTTTGTGAAAGGCAATATTGTCCCCTTTTCATGATGATATTGCAACATCAAAACAACAATCATTATCACGTCTACGGTAGTTGATATATTCATTCTTAGTTCTATAACTGCTTAAGATCAATGGAGAAACCAGATATCAGCATTGAGATCGTTTCAACAATTACGGAGCTGATTTGTACGTGAAATTTTCCAGTTTTGCAGCCCTCCGCACGCCCTGACGGATTGTCAAGTTCTCATAAACTGAAAAAAAGAGCCCCAGTTACTAACGATTTACAAGTGGTAACCCCCCACTATATTTATCTCCTTGTAGCATCCTGTGAATCGACATCTAAGACGTTAGAGACGTTATCTTCAAATACAGATGCAGTTTTCGATCTTTCATGTGTGACAAATAGGATTGAAACTTTGATACCCGTTTTAGAATCTACTGAGAGATGCGTCAGAGTTGAATATCTCAAATATTTGAAAGATACCGATGGTACAGTCTCTTCGAATATTATGAAAAAGCTTGATATTTTAGAATCTATCGCTTTGAGAGTATGGAACGTTGTCGATATGAGGGTTAAAGAATGCGAATGTAAACCAATTGTGGGGGATAGTATCGAATGGAGAGATGAGTTTATGAAAGTGGCCATGAGTATCAAGTATTTTGTATGCTTATTGTTGACAATACATGCTTTGTTGAGATATAAGGACTTGAAGGGGTTTATGAGAGTTTTGAAGTGTCTATTCAGAGTTTATCATGAATGTACAGACTATAAAGATTTGAAAAATGGGAAATTCACAAAAGATTGTGTTGAGAAGGTATTCAATTATATTGAGACTTTCGATGAACAAAGTAACAATCAACATCGGGATAGTTTGGAGATATTGAAAATTGAGTTTTTAGTACTTGATATGCAGAATGCTTTCATTTCAAACAATATTTCAATGGCCAAATTTTATGAGGCTAAAGCTGATCTCGTTGCCAATTGTGGTAAAATGAAGAATGAAAATATATTCAATGTTTGTCGTACGTTGTACAATGATGGTCTATTGCTCTATCAGGATGAAAAGTATCAAGATTCTCATTATTTTCTTGAGCGTTGTTACCTGGTCATGGAGAAGATCGGCGATAGGATACGCAGCTCTGGTCCAGAGAATAAAATCAAAGTGTCAACATTGACAATGCTAACCAAGTGTTGCATCAAATTAAATACTGAAGAGTCAATTAATAAAGCAACGAAGCTAATTAAGCTCTTGCAGCTGCAGAAAACTGAAAGGTTAGAGTCTCTCAAGCTACAAATTGAGCTGATTGAGTTTCAGAAAATACCGGCACAACAGGTTGAAGATATGATTATGACCATTATTATCGCTTTCCCAGCTGATGTCCAGTTTTTGAAACAAGTTAGGATGATTTTCAATTCATTCTCTTACAAAGATCCTGTCATAGCAAAACAGTCGCTCTTATACATATTCACAAACAAGATTAATTTTGAGGATTCACAATTCGACGAAGTCTCTGAAAGTTATTTTATCTCTTTAATCTGGATAATAACATCGCAAATGAAAGGTATTGGAGGTGAAGATGAACAACTTTTAGCTGCACAAAAATTATTAGAGATTGCCGACAAGAAAATTACAAAAGAGCTTAGTATTGAAACAGTATTTTGTGTGATGATTCTCCTTTGGAGCCAGGGAAAGAAATGTATGAAGAAAAATGACTATAATGGCGCAAAGCAATGGTTTTTGTTTTGTTTTGCCCGCCCTTTTGAAGTTGAATGTCAAAATGGGGACAAGGATGATATCACCCTTGGTAAAATTCAAAGAAGTTTGCTGGAATGTTGCATCAAAACGCAGGACTACGACCGTTTTGATACAGTCTATCAAGGGATGAGCAAATATAATCAGTGTTCTCCGATAACTTTGTACTTCAGATTTTTGGCAGTACTACATAATCGCCAAGATGATTGGGTTGAGACTGCAAATGGAATATTAGAACAAGTATCCACACTTGATGATACCAAATCTGTTGAAATATTAGCTCTTTGCGTCATTGAGGCTAAAGATATTACCGTTCAGATGGACCCTCAAACTGCGAATACTATCCTCACTGGCTCTATGAAAATCCTACTAGACAAGTGTGAGTCCGTCGATGACCCCAAACGTGACCCCTTAGTCCTAGTTGCATTACGATCAAGCGTTTACGTTTACGGCAAAGGCATAGAAAATAATGTAAATAAGAGCAGAAATGATATTACCAATATTGTGAGATCAGTAAATCAGTTCATACATTGCGTTGAAGGAAACAGAGCCAATTCGTCTGCATCTGATTTATTGACTGATTACGAATGGTTTGCTAGTAGTTGTTATAATTACGGACTTCTTCTAGTTGAGAACGAAGTGATGAATGAAGATGTTGCTAATCTTTTCAAATGTGTGTTGAAGCTTTTTGAGTTATTACCGGAAGAAGTTAGGGGTAAGTACATGAAGTGGAGAAGTAAGTCTGTTATTTTCAAATGCTTGTGTGAAAAGCACCAACTCAAGAATAACCCTAAGGAAAAAGGGAAGTGGCTTGAGATACAAGAGGAAAATCAAAACCAATTGCAGTTGCTGAAATCACACTTTCCAGGGGAAATGGACAATGACATTGCCTTTCAACACCAACTATTGGTCAACGAAAGTATGGTTGCGCGCAAGTGCTGGTCTGAATTGATAAGAAACTTGAAAGATGATTTGATCATTGATGCAGCCAGTAGTCTTGCCCTTAAAATCCAGGAGATTGATTCCATTATGGAGATTTTACTTGATGTTGATAGCGATTTCATTGCCCCTGGCGATTATGATGGCGTTAAGCGTATTTTTGATGTCGTGATTATGGAGAAGGGTTTCAATCCTAGATTCAATTTACCAGAAAGAAAAATCTTCAAGTGGGTATATTTGATAATCAACAAGCTATTACCTGATCAATTATATTTCGAAGCATGTATTAAGGAATACATTGTGAACCTTAAGAATCTTCTTGAATCTAATAATGCTCATGTGGAACAAAACAAAAGAGATCAAGAAGATGATGTGAAAGATTTTGAGATTGAATGGCTAGCTGGTATGACATGGAATAGAGGGGTCGAAATTGTTCTGAACAGAAAACGGGGAGGATCAGATGTAAAACATTCGGATCCGGACTCGAGCATTCCGAACATTAGTACAGATGACAGTTGCTGGGAGCCTGAATTGGATGTGTGGTACGGACCCGCTTCAAAGAAAAGAAAGCTATCAAAGATCGCTTCTCCAGACAAGGGTGCGCCTACGAGCGCTTCAGATGGATGGTGCGAGTTAGCCATTGCTGTGTCTGCTCTTTCTTCATGTCATGTTCAGCATGACCGAATGGTTAGGTTAATCGACCAACTCGGGTGAAAACATTTCTTTTGTTTGACGTGGGCTCACTCATATCCGATGAGGGAAATTTTGACGATCAAAGATAAGGAATAATGAACTTTGATTCCTTACTCCTTACAACTGACATACCACTCACAGCTTCTTCTTTGTGGACTCGTCTTCTTTCTTCTGTTTCGTTTGCTGCATTATTAGTCTAGAGTTGACATTTAGTGTGTTAAGAACAATGGAGGTATCAAAGATTGAGTACATCAAGGAGAACATATACATTGCTCCACAAGTGCAGCCTGTGAGACCGGCTCTCCCTACCCGGCATCCTTCGCTAATTCTTAATGATAAGCAATACGAGTCTGGCACGACCTTCCAGTGCGGGTGCAGTGGGGGCATTTGTATCAAAGAAGGCGCACATTGGATTGGCCCCAATGGAGAAGTCAATGCTACGAGTTCAGATAGCACCGCTACAGAAGTTCACCATTTCAAGACCTTGATTCACGACAGTGTTGGCAGACAACTATGACAGGCATTGCAAACTCTTTCACTCACTCCCTTCCTTTTAAGTACTGTTCCGCAGTAATATTAATCTATTGCACATACATATCGACACAACCATTTGTGGAACGTAGAGAGCAGCCGCAGAAGGGTCCGATAACGGGTTATCAGTAATCAGTAATCACCTAATCAGTTTATCAGCGAATTCTCAAATCTCAAATCTGATAAATGTTAAATGCGCACGTGAAGTTTCAGTTTTATTCTTGGACTACAAACTGAGAACTGAGATCAAGAAGACGGCTGTTGGTTACTATTGCAATGGAAAGTGGCAAAACAGACAGACAATACACACAGCACAAAGAGAATGAGTTCTAGAGCATTGAGAAGATTGAAGAAAACGAGTCTGGAAGACGAACTTGCAAAGTATCAGAAGCCCGCAGCAGAGGAGCTCGAAAATTGCACTGACGAAAGTGACGAAGAAGAAGTTGTGGCGACACGGAAACCTACCAATGCATTTGCATTCTTAAACGATGACAATGAAGACGACAACGGAAGCGATGATGAAAGCGATAGCGAAGACGGTGCTGCTGACGAAGATAGTTATGAAGAGAAGAATGTCCGGTCCACACAAACTAAAAACCAAGGTAAACCAAAAAATGTAAAGAAAGATGGCAGCAAATCTAACAACGTCGATGATATAGATGATGATGAACTCGACCAGTTTCTTGCACAGGTGAAGCTGGAAGACAAGAATAAAAGAAGGAATGGTGACGAGTCGGAGCTGTCAGTCTCAGGGGAAGAATCCAATGACTACGAGGATGAGGAAGAAAACGAAGTGGATGTCAGTGAGAAGTTACCACCATGGCCCATATATACAGCTGGTGGTAAGTTATTGACTCCTAAACGTTATCATAGATGTTACAAACTACTCATGTTTGATTCCAGGTACTTGAACCCAGATACAGAGTATGAGAATTTGTTTGGTAAGCTCTCCGCTGCAGCTATGGATGACGCTGACTCGTCTACTTCAACGTCAGTAAGTCCAGAAATACTCAGCCAGATCAAAAAGCTTGCTAAGCGGGTGCGTGGTTGGAGTGGAAGAGATCACAGATCAATCCCTGGTACTACGAGAAAGTTGAAGCTCACCAAGATCAGAGATGATTGGTTACCTACACCAAAGAAGCCGTTGAACATGGAAGAAATGACACAACAAGACGTTCTCAATTTGAATTCCTCCAAGTATAAAAACGATTGGAAAGACATACTTCTTGGCGACATCAAAAAGGAACAAAAGTACGGTATTACATACTACAATGTCAAGCCAGGACCAACATTCTCTATACCTGCGGTGACGGAATTCTTTTTATCGGTTGTTGTCCAACCAGATCATGAATCGCTTATCAACTCTTTGCAAAAATCACCATACAGTATTGAGACGATTCTTCAAGCCGCTTGTGTTTTCCTTAGACAAGGTGACAAGCTACACTCTAGTGCATTGGTGGAAAGAGCTTTATTCGTTTTTGATTGGAGTTTACCTAACAATTTCCAACTCGGTGATGCGAAATCAAGACTTCCATTTGAGTTCTTCCTAAACAGACAGATCTATCTGACCGTTTTCAGATACATCACCGTGCTTACCCCCAAATCTGTCTTTTACACAGCTCTCTCATATTGTAAGTTATTGCTCTCATTTGATCCTGCCGATGACCCACTTGGTGTTCGATACTTTATTGACTATTATGCATTTATGGCAGATGAGTTCCAGTATTTAATTGACTTTGTCAACTCGCCACTTTGTCAAAGCTATGAAGAATGGCTAACGGCTCCACTTCTTTACACAGTTGCACTATCTTATTTCAAGCTTGGGCAGCTCGCTGAAGCTAAGGAAGCTATAGAGAATGCATATCAGAGACACCCTTATACAGGACACGCACTTCTGGAAAAGCTTGGGGACCATTCCCATCCATGGTTACTCCGAGACGTGAACGACACTGTGAAGATTACGACCGCCGTCTGCCTCACTAGGGTGGAATCAATGCTCACAGAAGACTCAGTCAAGAACTTTTTAGTCCAAGAATTGATCAATGTTATCGAAACTGTTGGAAAGCCAAACTTGGATGCCTACTACTGGAACAATCTTGAAAAAATTCCAGACAATCTGCTGCGACATGCTGTTCTCTCTGGAGAATCAATTGTCATTGGCAAGATTCCAGAATCTTTCTGGAATGATAATGATATCTACGAATTTGACGTTTTACCACCTTCCATAGGAACGACCATCTATGACTACGTTGATGATAATCAAGTTTCATCCGGTGTGATAGAAAACACCATGCGTGCTGAGGAGATTCGACAGTTTGAAGATTTGCTAAATCAGCGCGTAGTGGAGGAACGTCAATGATAGCATTGTGCAGTAATCTTTAGTATGTACATTCATGTAAGTAAAAAACTCTAGGGACTCCTGACTCCTGGTATAATGTCCGGTGTATAGTGTATAGCTTGTATACGACGATTTCCCCTGCACGTGCGGCAGGCTGTGAAATTTCATTTTAGAAATTGATAACATGAATCAGAGTCCTAGTTAAGAGACACATGATAGGCAACACAATTGACACTCCCCATTCAATACCTCCACCCTAAAGGTAGACAGCAGATACAAAGTCACCAGCGGAAGAAGCGGCAATGAAGTTTGCTCAATCACTAGAGGACCACATTGTACCAGAATGGAGGGTCCAATATCTCGATTATAAGCAAGGAAAGAAGAAGCTTAAGAAGTTGGGGAAGAAATCGAGTATCAGAAATAGTCTAAAATCGACGCCATTGCTCACAGGAAGGACTACCAGAGCACAATCAAGAAGTGATTATATTGCAGCATCGTTGCATAATAACCCATCCAGTGATGCGGCTAGGAATTCGAAAACGAACGGAAGTTCTCAGATTGGTACCCCATTGTACCAAGTTCTTGAGGAGAGGGACACAGATAGACCTGATGGCAACACCAAACATATTGATCCTTCTTCTTATGATGATGGGCTCTCATCAATCGATGCACAAAAGAACTCCATCTCTGGAGAGGATCAGTTCACTTTGGAAAGCGAAAACTCCTTCGCCTTACCGGTTCCTGCCATGGACTATACAGAACATCAAGTGTATGGTGGCACACACCAAGAAGGAAGTACATTGAGAGATCGTGTTTCAAAGCCTCCGTTTACCCCAACGGGGATATCTACAGTGCCTGGAGCTGACGTGACACCTCTCCAAGCTCCTGAAACTCATGACATGACTCCCCTGTTAAGACATTCCACAGAACCAGAGAGAGCGAGAAGAAGTACTCTATCAAGTGTTACCAATCGGAGTAGAAGATCTACTATCAATGCATTCAATAACGAGCCAAAAGTCACTAGAAGGGGATCACTGTTCAACGTGTTTGATCCTGTGCGTCGGAGTCTCTCTCTTTCTCATAAAAATGACAATGAAAATGACACGGAACTGGAAGACTTGGCTAATGACGCTAGACAAAAGTTCATTGAATGGGTGAATGGAGAGCTTGAGAAAATTGAGTCATTCTATAGGGAACGTGAAGACGCTTGCGTGGAGAGATTTTTGGTATTACAAGACCAAATATTCCAGTTAGAAAGCAAGAAGCTTGAATCCAAGAAGAGATGGCAAATGAGGAAAAGACTCTTGAAGAATAATAGTCCACATCTCAACAACGCTAACGGTGAAGGGAACAACGGTGCAGAGCTGAATGATGACGAGGATGAGGAGGATGATGACCTCGATGAAGACGATGAAGACGACGATGATGACGATGATGAGAATGTTTACCAGGAGTACTTGCGGATGCAAGTTCGAAACGGTACTCTCAATGATGGTGTTATAGGTGTGGCTCATAGAAACTTTCAGCTCTTATCATTTTGGACCCGTCGAAAGCTCCGTATCGTTAACAAATTTGATATGCCAAGTTTACCGACTTTCGAATGGTTGAAGAAAGACGGTAAGATTGAGAAACAATATTATGAAGAAGGATATTACTCTGATGAAGACTATAACAATGAACAAAATGGTGAAGGGGTTGCTGCCACGACCAGTGGAGTGGCAAATATGTCAGAGGCTCACATGGCGGACTTCCAGCGGAAAAGGAATAAGGTTGAAAAGGCACCAACAGTCCCATATTTTGTTGCTCGGCGAATGATTAAGAAGGCTGTTTATGAGCTATACAGATCCATGGAATTACTCAAGTCGTACAAGTTGATGAACCGTATGGCGTTTAGAAAGTTGATCAAAAAGTATGACAAGACGACTGGTGACAATCTCCTAAATGAATACATGAAGCGGGTTGACAGTGCATACTTCACCACATCTGATGTTTTGGAGAACCTCATGACCAAAGTGGAAGAACTGTACACGAAATACTTTGAGAATGGTAATAGAAAGGTATCAGTTACCAAATTGAGAACAAGTGCATTTGAAAGGACATATTATTTATCAGGTTACCTAGGCGGTTTGTTCCTAGGTCTTGGCATACCATATATCATCTTTGCATTCTATGAGGGTCTACACAAAACGCTGAATGGTTATTTTATCAACGGCAAATATTTACTCCAAATCTGGGGTGGATTCTTGATGATGGTCTTGATGGGATTGCTATTTACGATCAACTGTTTGGTGTGGACAAAGTACAAAGTCAATTACAAGTTCATTTTTGAATTTAATCAGCATGATGCATTGGACTTCAAGCAGTATATGGTTATTCCTAGCGCATTTATGTTTTTAGGTGGTCTCATTGCCTGGATTGGATTTGAAGATTTCTGGCCCGATGAATTTAGTGGGTATGATTTTCCGTGGTTATTTTTAGCTGTTGCTGCATTTGTTCTGTTATGTCCTATTGACGTGTTTTTCTTAAATGCAAGATTATGGATATTATCCACATTCACCAGACTATTGTTAAGTGGGTTCTATCCCGTTGAATTTAAAGATTTCTTTCTGGGTGACATTTTCTGCTCCTTGACTTACTCAATATCCAATGTTTCTATGTTCTTCTGCATATATGCTAATCATTGGAATGATTGTGTCAAATGTGGGTCTGGCAAATCCAGACTATTGGGATTTCTACAATGTTTACCTTCCATCTGGAGATTTTTGCAATGTTTCCGCCGTTATGCAGATACCGGTGATTGGTTCCCACACTTGGCGAACATGGGTAAATATACAGTGTCTACACTGTACTACATGTCGCTCTCTTTGTACAGAATTGAGACGATAAGGAATCACAAGGTGCTTTTGATTTTTTGGGCAACAGTGAATTCTCTATATTCTGGAATTTGGGACATAGTTATGGATTGGTCACTTTTCCAATTTGATAGTAAGCATTTCCTGCTTAGAGATGAGATTGCATTCAAGAATGTCTACTTCTATTACTCGGCAATGGTCATTGATATTCTGTTGAGGTTTCAATGGGTCTTTTACGTGTTATTTCCGAGACAAATCCAGCAAAGTGCAATCACATCATTTTGCATTGCAGTTGCAGAAGTGGTGAGAAGATTTATCTGGATATTTTTCCGTATGGAGAACGAACATGCTACCAATGTGCATTTATTTCGAGCATCACGAGAATTACCGCTTCCTTACAAGACAACAATTCGTCGGACTAAAAGAGCTCATCCATCCAGTGAATTGCAGACAGGTACAGTGGAAATTCCAGCTGATGACGAGTCTAATGTACACGCGGATGTGGAGAGTAATGGTACTGATATGGGTAAATCATCAGGAGTTGCTTTTACCGTAGCTCGCTTTGCAAGAAGGTTGTCTCACACTATGAGAACGGCACACATCAAGGACTTCCAGAGACGGAAGATCACTCCGAGTACCGGGAGCGTTGCTGAAGAACAGGAAGAACAAGAAGGGGAAGAAGAAGAAGAAGATGGTGGTGTGTCGGCATAAATGCGTGTGAATAATCCGGGCTGTGCAGTGTGCAGGTGACATCATGCGAGGAGCGTCAAACGTCACCGTCCCCAGAGCCCAGAGCCGCTAATTTTGGATAAAATGTGGGGGTGGGCGGGAAATAGGAGCAGGTAAGGCTTATCTTATCTTATCAGGTTGCTGATGGCGCCCCTAGAAGTTGGCGCATCTTGACGACTTCCCCCGAGGGCTGTCTGCGGTGCCCTTGTGCTGGGGTTCTTGACGCCCGGCATCTGTAGTGCGTTGGAGCGGATAAGAGGAGAGGAGGAGGCCGTGAAAATTTTATAGAAGCAGGTGGTGTGACCTGTTCCTCAGGCACATTAATGCAGCCGTTTTCTTAATTATGCATCTTATTACTGCCGTCTCATCCTTCTTTTCTTCCTTGTGAAGAGACCCTTCGACGCGACCCTCTAAGGAAGGTATATACATTTACCCCCTAGCTTATATATCAACTAGAAGCCATCTCACAAACGGAACATGAAGTTTGGGGATTTCTTGGAAACCCATCTCGTTTCCGAGTGGAGATCACAGTATCTCGACTACAACAAGGGTAAATTCAAACTTGGAAAACTCGCAACTTTCCTTGAAACTTCTACAGAGTGCAGTTGTCAACCTGATGAAAACATTAAGAATGCTGTACGAGGGTCTGCTCCGTTACTTGATGAAGAAGATAATTTACTCAACAGTGACACGCGTAGTGTTCTCTATGGAAAATCAAGGGCTGCTCAATTGGACTACCAGCTCCATAATCCACTAGATATATCATATGGCTCTACACTACAAGAACAACAACCGCAAGACACCTTTGATTATTACAAGTCGTATAATAGTGATATCAGTGATGAAGAGGTTGACGTTGACGCTGATGAAGATTTCAAAGTGGTTTCACTTATGGACAGGATCAACTATCCAGCCGCACGCCAAGATGATGAACGTTCTCGTCTTCTAGCCGTTCCCAAACAACCACAACGTCAGCGGTCTCATTCAACAAGTGTTTTATACATGCGTGGAATGCAACCCTTACTGACTTCCGAGAATTCGAACATCACTACCTTAGCAAAAAGACAGTTTTTGGATTGGGTAAATGTGGAGGTATTGAAGGTTGAAAGCTTCTACAAAAGTAAAGAAGCTGAGTGTAGTAAACGATACTTTGTGTTACTGGATCAACTGGCACAACTGAAAGAACATGGAATTGCAAATACTCCTACGGAAACTGAGAATCATAGAAACTGTCACCAGCACAGCAACAAAAAGAAATCCAAGATAATGAGGAGCTTTGATATCCAAAAGAAACTCAAGTCAATCTCTTTCACGAGAAGATTCCATTTTATTGTCAACTATTTTGATCTTCCCTCATTTCCTTCATATTTCTGGTTGCAGAATAGGCAACAATTAAACCAGGATGACGCTGAGTATGATGAGCTAGTTAATGCACTTGGAAATTCGCCGTCTTCTTTACTCATCTCCAGATATATGATCAAGAAGGCCATTTGCGAACTTTATCATACACTTGAACTCCTCAACTCTTTCAGGGCAGTTAATAAAACGGCATTTAGGAAGCTCATCAAGAAATTTGACAAACGGTGTCATGAATCAAAACTGGATCATTACAAACGAAAAGTTGAAAACATGGATTTCAGTAAATCTCACGCCGTTTCCAAATTGACACAATCTATTGAAGACATCTATACAAATACTTTCGAAGAGGGCCATAGAAAGACGGCAATTGCAAAGCTTAGATCTTTTGATGCAGAGAAATCGCATTATGCATCAAACTTCATTAGTGGGTATCTGATAGGTATATCATGCCCCCTGTTAGTGTTGTTTGTGATTGAGATGTACAATAGATGCCATTATGGACCGTACCCTGATGACAAGTACGTTTTGCAGCTTTGGGGTTCTTGGCTCTTATTCATTTTTACTGGGCTTCTCTTTGCTGTCAATTGCTCAGTTTGGGACAAGTACAGGATCAACTATAAATTGGTGTTTGAGCTCAATCCACAAGATGCCTTAGATTATAAGCAGTTTCTAATCATTCCTTCAACGTTATTGTTTGTTGCTAGTATCATTGCTTTTTTCAGCACCCAGGCTACATGGTCTGGTTTACTATCTTTCTCAAATCTGCCATACTTGTACTTCTACTTTCTTGTTGCTGTGTTGTTCTGTCCATTGAATATTTTCCATCTCAGGGCTAGAATCTGGTTTATTGCTTCAATATTCAGGCTTGTTTTGAGTGGGTTCTATCCTGTCGAATTTAGGGATTTCTTCATGGGTGTCATGTCATGCTCTTTGACCTATTCAATAGCCAATATCTATCTTTTATTTTGTTTGAGCAATGTTGATTGGCAAAACTGCATCAGTTGTGGGCCTATGAAATCATACCTTCTGGGTGCATGTGCATGTATTCCACCATTATGGAGATCAATGCAATGTTTGCGCCGGTTTTTGGATACTGGTGAGTGGTTCCCGCATTTTGCAAATTTGGCTAAGTATTTAATCACCACATCATATTTTTTCCTTTTATGTCTGTACCGGGTGAGTACATTTAGGGATTCTACTATCAATGCAGATGAATATGCTTTCAAAATGACTTCAAATAGTACCATAACAATAATTTTCATTTCCATATCAACTATAAATTCTGTCTACAGTTCTTTCTGGGATATATGTATGGATTGGTCATTGATGCAGTTTGACTCTGGGAATTACCTGTTGCGTGATGTTTTGATCTATAAAAAGAAATTGATATATTACCTTGCGATGATACTTGACGTCTTTTTGAGATTTCAATGGATAGTCTACGTTTTCACCCCATATAGAATATCACATAGTGCACTAACTGCATTTTTTGTTGCCATTGCAGAACTTTTAAGAAGGTTTATGTGGATGTTTTTCAGAATGGAGAATGAACATGCATCAAATGTGAACATATTCCGTGTTTCTCGTGTCTGCACCTTACCATATAGTTCACCAATGAGTACACTCGTGTCGTCAAAAATACTTAATGAAATTGCCCAAGATCTTTTGGGTAAGAATCTCTCAGATTTATTCTTGGGTCAACATGGTATTCCAATACCTGATATCATGGAACTGGAAGATAATGTCGATGCAATTGACTTAGCAAGAAGTGGAAATGATTCAGAAAATACTCGTTTCAATGGTAGTACTAACGCATACTTGGACACGGACTTGGAGGCTACTAGAGCTTTCGGTGACGAAACCGATCTCAATGACGATGCGTTGAGCATCTACAGTGCTGCTACCCATTACACTAGACGGAAATCGACATCTGGATGGCAAGCGCTTTCGAAGATTGTCTCTCGTGCGCATGCTAAGGAGTTCCAACAGAGAAGTTCCAAGACAACTGATAGACGGAAGAGTATTAGTGTGGTGAATGACCTGAACGTTCCAGATGCGAACATGAATATGGACGAAGAGCTGTCATTTGCTTTGGATTCAAATAGTTAGCAATATTCCACGTAGCTTCCATATATTAATGTGCACTCAAAGATCAGCTATAATTTGGCACGTAATTGAAAAGGTGTATCAGGCATCAATCACTCGGCCATAGTATCTATATACCAGGGCCAACTATCGAGATAATATCGACGATCGATGTTTTCCGGTAAAGCTACTCTAATTCCTCTTCTCAGGGGGGCTATATATCGCGCTTCCATCGAGTAAATAAAGGGATGAAATTTCCTGACTATATGTCGAAATATGCGAACATCTACATGCATGCATATATGAGACCCAATTAATCATATGTTAAATTGTGGATATTAAGTGTAGCGCGTGATATGCTTAATTTACGTTCTCAGAAAATTTTAGTACTAAAACGTCTGGTCATGTATATGGGCCGCTTAGAAAGGAAATGTAATCAAAATTTGTAAAGTCGATCAACAGCTACATGCACACATGCACATGCATGTGCATATGGATCTCGTAGATCTCTAGCTGAAAATTTTGCTTGGCGCTAGCCATAATACGCTGCACAGAAGCTTTTGCTGCATGTGCGGGCACCAGCCAAACAGTATATTCGTTGTGCACCCCATGTCATGTGTTCACAGTACTGTTTATACGATCAACCTCGAGACCAGATACCCACCTCGAAGTGTACGTCGAACACGTTTCTTACGCAAATATGGCATGAATTTGTAACATATGGGTGCAATTATATAATACACAGCAAGTCTTGCTATGCAGCGTACGATTGTATACGTAACGCTGCCCTTCTCTTGGTATCGACGTGGATGATGAAACAGTTGTTACCAAAGAGCCTGCGTCTAGTTGTGAAAATCTTTCAAAAATATCTGTCAACAATGATAATTGGCTCAACTTGTGTTATTGTAACTATCCATGTTCTGTATCCTCCGTGGTTACCACAGTTTGCAACTTCAAATCGTGCTCAGCAAATTACATGGTATCACAGGCGGTAAAGAGGTTATTGTAGCATTAGTTGATTGTTTTATTACTACAAACACTGTTAACAACATTTGTATTGTCAAGAACTCTATATATGCTCTCAACATCCACACCAATGATCAAAACCTATCTTGCGACTCGATCGCCAGCCTTTTTACCACTTCTCGACATTTCCCCATATATATTCAGCGTACTTTCACGTCAATCCAAGTAATATGTCATGTGTCCTGGAAAAGTCAAAAGGCAACCCAAGACATGGACTCCGGTAGTCAGGAGCAAATGATTATCCGACGGATGGTGATGCTCAATCAACACTTGTTACAATGACCACCTCGCCATCTAAATTACTATTCGATCTTTTGGGCTGCATCATCATTCAAGAAGGGAAAGCAGTCAAACTTAACCAGCAGCTACAATATCCTGTGATACTGCAACTTACAACGACTATACAGTTAGCATAGAGCCAGGGAGTACACCTGGTTAGCCGCATTTCATGTATACGTTTCTATCCTTTTTCTTTTATTTTCTGCGGCAAAGACGCTCAAATCTAGTAAATGTGGAATATAATAGGCATCGTTCTTCCAGCAATCTGTATCACTATGTGTGGGTCAAACATAGCGCATGATCCCGTAAAGTCTTCACTGGACAAAGCGCGTTGCTGCGTGCGCATTGGGGGGAGTGCGATGTTTTGTTTTGTTTTCTGTGATTTTATTTGAAACCTGAAATGCCGCCAACTGCCAACTCGCCAGCGCTGCTAACTGGTTCTCCAGACGACATGACGACAGCGCCTCCTCATCGGGGATATGGGATATGGGGGGAGATTGCTTGGTTCGGATAATAAGCTGGCACGCTGGCCACCAAGACTCTGCGGCACTGAAGAACTGTACTCATCAGGCGCATCGGGCTCTTCTCTAGTTCTAGTGGCAGCCATAGGAAATACACACATAATCTCATGTCCCGAACCCCTGAGATTCACACTGCAAACTCAAAACTATCTGAAACTGCAACAAACGCTCAAAAGCAATCAAAGCCAGAAAGTCTCAACAGGTCTAGAGATCAGAGTTTTAACCAATTTACCCTAGACAGAGATTTTGAAGAGGATTTGGACTTAGCCCTTGGTAACATCGACAAAACTCGAAATCCTTTTGTCTATCATAGCACCAATAATTCCCATCTTGATCTTCCTAACGGTTCACCTAACCAAGACTCGTACTCTTTGAAAAGTTTCCGTCAATCCAACTCCAACATAACTGATAATTCAAGAACGGATATGCTTAACCATCCCGGAACAGATTCTGTTAGTGACGTTTACCGGCAACCCCCTTCTAGGGACTCAATATGGTCCAAGAGCGTCTCATCGGTGTATAATACCACCAAACGAATGATTCTTAGAAGCAAGAAGAAGATACATCTAACAGACGATACCGGATATTTTGAAATAGACGACGATAATGGCAGTGATGCAAATATACCGTCGGATTTTCAATCGAGAACCATTATTCCACACATGGACTCGCAATATTCCTCTAATGCAATATCCAATGCAAAATATAACGCCATCTCATTTTTTCCAAAGATACTGTATGAGCAATTCAAATTCTTTTTCAACCTATATTTCCTATTGGTGGCCTTATCTCAAGCGATACCAGCGTTGAGGATAGGATATTTGTCCTCATATGTGGTACCTCTAGCATTTGTTTTGACTGTCACCATGTCAAAGGAAGCCATGGATGACATCATGCGTCGTCAAAGAGATAGGGAACAAAATAACGAACTCTATGAAGTTTTGGGAATGGCTAAGCTCGTGATGGCTAAGGATTTGAAATGTGGTGATTTAGTCAAACTTCACAAAGACGTCAGAGTCCCAGCAGACATGATTCTATTGCAATCCAATGAACACACTGGAGAATCATTCATTAAAACTGACCAGTTAGATGGTGAAACTGACTGGAAATTACGTGTAGCATGCTCAGTTACACAACCACTTGCAGAAGCAGATCTGGAAATGATCAAAATTCAAGCACAAGCCCCAACTAAGGATATTCATAAGTTTCTGGGAAATCTAACCTATGGAGACAATACAGTTGGTTTGACCGTCGATCAAACCATGTGGGCAAATACAGTGCTAGCGTCCGGAACGTGTATTGGATGTATCATCTACACAGGTAAGGATACCAAACAAGCCATGAACACATCTGTTCCGAAGGCCAAAACTGGCCTTTTAGAGTTGGAAATCAATGAAATCTCCAAGCTCTTATGTGTTTCTGTTTTTGTGCTATCAATTGGGCTTGTTGCATGTCAAGGGTTTAAATCAGACTGGTACCTAGACATTATGAGATTCTTAATTCTTTTCTCTACAATTATTCCCGTCTCCTTGAGAGTCAATTTAGATCTTGGAAAATCGGTCTACGCTCATCAGATCCAGCATGATCAGAATATTCCAGAAACTATCGTGCGAACTTCAACAATCCCTGAAGATCTTGGTCGTATCGAATATTTGTTATCTGACAAAACTGGAACTCTTACACAAAATGAAATGGAGATGAAGAATATCCATCTGGGTACCGTCTCTTATACTGGAGAATCTATGGACTTGGTTAAGGACTATATTTCACATTTTGGAGACACCAACATAAAACCTACATCCCGACGTGATCTAGGTGTTAGGGTGCGTGATCTAATTTTGACTTTGGCGATTTGTCATAATGTCACACCTTCTATGGAGGAGGGAAATATTGAGTATCAGGCAGCATCTCCAGATGAAGTTGCAATTGTTAGATATACGCATGATATGGGATTATCCTTGGTGAAGCGTGACCGAACCAGTATTTCTTTGCTTCATTCCGCAACTGGTAAGATGTACGAATATGATATCTTTCAAGTGTTCCCCTTCAACTCTGACACAAAGAGAATGGGTATAGTGGCATATGATAAGGTCAGGGATGAGATTTGGTTTCATGAAAAGGGTGCCGATACGGTAATGATTAAGATTGTCGGTCAAAACGACTGGCTTGAAGAAGAAACTAGTAACATGGCACGTGAAGGTCTTCGAACTCTTGTTATTGGTAGGAAGAAGATCACTAAAAATATTTGGGATGAATTTCAAGCAGCTTACAATACAGCTAGTTCTTCAATGTCTAATAGAGAATCACTAATGCAGAAAGTCGTCACTCAATATTTGGAACATGACTTGGAACTATTGGGGCTTACAGGTGTTGAAGATAAGTTACAAGTCGATGTCAAACCTTCGATTGAATGTCTACGAAATGCCGGAATCAGAATTTGGATGTTGACAGGTGATAAGGTGGAGACTGCACGCTGCATTGGAATCAGTACCAAGTTAATTTCAAGAGGCCAATATGTTCATACCATTGAAAAACTGAAAAACACACGGATAGCATTACAGCAGATAGAAGTGCTCAAATCTAGCACGAACTCTTGTTTGTTAATTGATGGTGAGTCCTTATCATTATACCTAAGCCATTTTCCTGTTGAATTTTTTGAAATTGTCAAGGTTCTACCAGCAGTCATCGCATGTAGATGTACACCACAACAAAAGGCTGATGTTGCCACATTAATAAAGCAATTGACAGGGAAGAGAGTCTGCTGTATTGGAGATGGTGGAAATGATGTTAGTATGATCCAGTGTGCAGATGTTGGTGTGGGTATTGTTGGAAAAGAAGGACGTCAAGCATCTTTTGCTGCTGACTTCTCAATAACACAATTTTGTCATCTTACAAAGCTTTTGCTTTGGCATGGAAGGAACTCATACAAACGAAGTGCGAAGCTCTCCCAATTTGTGATTCATCGTGGTTTGATTATCTCCATCTGTCAGGTGGTGTACTCCATCTCCTCTAGCTTTGAACCATTGGCATTGTATCAAGGTTGGTTGATGGTCGGTTATGCAACATGCTATACCATGGCCCCGGTGTTTTCGCTTGTGCTGGACTGTGACGTGAGCGAAAACTTGGTTACATTATACCCAGAGCTTTACAAAGAGCTTACGGAGGGAAAATCTTTATCCTTCAAGACCTTTTTTGTATGGCTGTTCATTTCTGTGTTCCAGGGTTGTGCGATACAAACTATTTCACAAACTATGCTGGGTCTCGATGCAACATCCTTCGGATCTTTGGTTGCACTCTCCTTCACAACTTTAATATTGAACGAACTAGCGATGGTCGCCTTGGAAATCAATACATGGAACAAGGCAATGCTCTATTCAGAGCTAGTCACACTAGCCATATACATTGGGAGTGTTCCTTTTTTGTCAGAGTATTTTGATATGGCATATGTTTCAAGCCTCCGGTTTTATTGGCAGTGTGCAGTGATTTTAACTGTCAGTTTACTTCCAATATGGGCAGCCAAGGCAATCAATCGTAGGCTGCGTCCACCCACTTATGCAAAGGTTCAGCAGGCTTAATTTGTTTGTGTAGACGTAATGTTGTAATCTCTGGCAGCTATGAGATGAGGTACGTTATAATGATTGGTGAGACTTCACTGGTGTACTCCCCCACTGTACTGGTACGTCATAATGATTAATGAATAAATTTTAAGACTATGTAGTATAATTGTATATATAGAAGAAGCAGATGCTGTGTCTCACGAGCAGCACCTTACACACTAGTGAAATCACAAGTGCATGAGACGTAGAAAGTTGAATAAAATGTAGAAATAATTAGTACTGAAACAAACCCGTTCGAAAGTTGTGCCTCCCAGCTAATATAATCACAAAATGAAAGCCGATAAAATGAGTGTAAAGAGGCCACCAAAAGCGGATAGATGTAGTTTGGAGCCTGAACCTGCATAAATGCTCAAAGATGGCATGTCTGAGGTTGGTGGCAACGATGAAGAGGTTGATGGAATTTCCGTTTGAGTGGAAGCATCGGGTACTCCAACAGTAGGTACCTGAGGAGTGTTGGTTGGTGTCAGAGTGGTTGGCGCGTTAGGTACGCTAGGGGTAGAAAGCAAAGGTGGTTGAGGATCTGTTGGTGATGGTTGCTCCTGTCCATTAATTGGATTAGACAAAGTGTGTGGTGGGTCTGTTGTGTTCGAATCTTCTGATGGCACTGTAAATGTTGGACTGAATGGTACTGATGGTGTGGAGATTCCATCACCAGGGAGAGTTGATGTGGACCTATCAGTCGGTGGAATGTCCGATGTGATAAAAGGTGCAGGTGGCACACTTGATAAGTCTGATGAAGATGTTGATAGTTCATTGGTACTACCGGTTATTGATGGTTCTGGGGTTGCAGTAGTAAGCACAGGTAGGGATGGGGTGGTATCAACAGCCCCTGTAGACACAGGTTCCGTAGGCGTAGCTGATGGATTGGTGAAGACCGTAGACTCTGCTGGCAACATCGAGGATGGATAAGGAGGGTCGGTTGTCATATCATCACCACTTGGTGGCACATCCGTTGTGGCTAATGGTGCAGTTGGTGATGTTGATGGGTCTGATGTTGATGGGTCTGATGTTGATGGGTCTGATGATGAAGGCAATGATGATGGATCAGGGGTTTCGGTGGTAATTACCGGTAGGGATGGTGTGGTATCAACGGCCCCTGTAGACACAGGTTCCGTAGGCGTAGCTGATGGGTTGGTGAAGACCGTAGACTCTGCTGGCAACATCGAGGATGGATAAGGAGGGTCGGTTGTCATATCATCACTATTTGGCGGCACACCCAGTAACGGCACAGGTATCAAGGGAGAAACGGTGGAAGATGAATATGCTGACGATGGTGGTAGCACACTGGTACTATCGGTTGCTGGTGGATATGGAGTTGGAGTAGTAATCACTGGCACTCCTGGTAGTTGTGGTGTGGTATTGACAGTGTCTATAGGCACAGAATTCGTAGCAATAGCTGGTGGATATGAGATGACCGTAAACTCTGCTGGCAACACCGAGGATGGATAAGGTGCGTGGGTAGTTGGTGGAACTGGAGTATCAGTCGTGAGAATGCATGATTGTGGCAGCGTCTCAAAAACAACTAGGGTGGCATTGACATACATCCCCTGTGCATTTCTAGTTGCCAAATACGAAGTATAGCTGGCTGAATAGCAGCTATCTGCTGGTTGGGTACTAAAAATGATGTTGCAAGTAGGATTTGGTATGTTGACAGTAGTTTCGACAATGACAGAGACAACACCATCAACGCCAGTAACGGAATTAGTGGAAGCACCTCCAGTTGGAATTATATTACAATCATCAAACTGGGTAGTCACACTAGACGTGATGGTTGTGGTGGTAGAAGATGATGTTGAGGCTTGGCATGAGAATGGCACAGTTTCAATGAAGAGCTCAACAATGGTGGTAATAGCACCATTCACGTCTGTATTTGCAGTAATTGAAGTGCTTGTGTGACTTTCACAATCAGTGGCAGGTACATACGCAGTAACTGTGGTGATAGTTTCCACAGCTGGAGGGTATGGGGTGGATGATGGTGAGCTCGAGACGCTGCTGATAGAGTCCACAGGTGGAGGGTATGGGGCGGATGATGAGGAAGCTGTCGATGCTAAAGTGCTCGATACGCTGATTGCAGTTCCCACGGGTGGAGGGTATGGGGCAGATGATGAGGAAGCTGTCGATGCTAAAGTGCTCGATACGCTGATTGCAGTTCCCACGGGTGGAGGGTATGGGGCAGATGATGAGGAAGCTGTCGATGATAGAGTGCTCGATACTCTGGTAGCAGTTCCCACGGGTGGAGGGTATGGGGCGGATAGTAACGACGATGGTGGTAATGATGCGATAGATGTACTGGTAACAACATTTGGAGCTATGGACGATGGAGTTTTGAAGCATGCCACTGGAGGTGTTTCAACGAGAATATTCACGGATGTAGTGACAACGCCATTTTGTCCGGTGACTTCAGTTGTAGATGCTGTGGTGTGCGATGCGCAGTCGGTAGCAGGCTTGGTGACAGTCGTGGTCGTTGCGGTGTTCAAACATGCCACTGGAGGTGTTTCAACGAGAATATTCACGGATGTAGTGACAACGCCATTTTGTCCGGTGACTTCGGTTGTAGAT
>JAMYHI010000128.1:36737-86565 GCA_025531525.1 Pichia sp. P7020A
GTGACAGTCGTGGTCGTTGCGGTATTCAAACATGCCACTGGAGGTGTTTCAACGAGAATATTCACGGATGTAGTGACAGCACCATCATTGCCGGTGAGTTCGGTTGTAGATGATATGGTGTGTGATGCGCAATCTGTTGCAGGTTTGGTGATGGTCACTGTTGTGGCCTCTGGAGGTGGTAAGAAACATGCAGCGGATGGGCCGCTATAATAGATGACACCAATGACAGTTGGTGTGTTGTTTACTGTTGTGGTGTATGATGAGGTTGAAGTTGAACTCGTGGTGCAAGGTCCTGGGATTGTAGTTGTAGTCCATGATTTGACAATATTTGTACCCGGGATGTGAACGATTTCAATGGATGTAGTAATTGGGAAACCGTTGGATGGGAAGAGAGTAGTGTAGGTAAATTCAGTGGTAGTGTCTGGTCTAGCCCAAGTAGTGGTCTCTACTGATAATGATGGTCTGTAAACAATCTTGTATGTGGTAGTGGCAACAATTCCTAACTTGTTAGTGGTGAAACGTGTCCCCGTAACCGTTTTCATTGCATCTCCACCCCATTCTGAAATGGATGTTGAGTATTGTGGGACCTTCTGAATGACTTCATAGCCAGCGATGTTGGTTCCATCTGTGTGGATAGTGCTTGTGATGTATTGAGTATAAAGCCCGGTCCATTCAGAAACTTTAGTAGTTGGTTGTGGGTAAACAACATCGTATTCCCAATCGGTAGAGTCATTGTTAACCACAGGAGTGTAAGTGGTGTAAACTTTATTGACATTAGCAAATGTGGTAACCGTGGGGAAATTGTTCTTTTCGACAACGTAATAGGTAACGCCATTGGTTGTTAAGTACGTCTGCTCAACAGGACCCACAGTAATTGAGGTTGGAGGGTGTGGTAAGAAAACAGTAACTTCAAGATATGACCTGACAATGTTATGATCAGTGGTCACTACAGTTGCCGTAGTTGTGTGTGGTTGTTGGTCAATACCGGTTTCGTACACGGTGGTAACAGATGGAACATCAATCACAACCACTTCAGTAGATGTGTAGTCCCCATCCACCACTGTTTCGAATGTTGTGGTGTAAGTTTGCCACATAGCTTCATTCCACGAGTTAACAGAGGTTCCTCTAGGTTTAGCCACAACAGCGATGTAACTGACACCTTCAGCATAAATTTTGGTAGTCATGTAAGTGGTAGGTTTTTGTCCTGTGTAATAAATGTAACTTGTAGATGGAGTTGGGCCGACAATCTCAACAATCGAAGTCACAATTGGTTTATTATTGATGGTAGTAGTGAGGACTGACGTGGTCGTTTTTACGCCAGGAACGTCTGCATCGATGTACGTTGTTTGCAAATGTGGGACTCTCACAACGACAACGTCGGAGGTTGTTGGAACGCCGTTGATTGTTGACACTGTTTGTGTCGTCACGGTGAACGTATGGATAATATATGCGCTTGTAGTTGTTGTTTGCATTGCAGGCTTTCCAATCACAATAACCTCTGCTGCCTGTGTAGTACCATCTTGAACAATGTTAGTGAAATGTGTGCTAGTGAAGACAGGTCCTCCGTAAGTGACTGATGTGATTGTAGATGCCAACTTGGTGTAGTAAACTTGTTCAAGAATAACTGTTTCAGTGACACCGTCTATGACAGTTTCAGTAGGGACAAATTTAATAGTTTCGTCATATTGATTTTTGAGGTAAGCTGTAGCAGTTGCATAGCTGTGGGTAACAGTCGTTTGTTTACAAACATCAGCTTCGTTGTTTTCAAGTTGGTATACCAAAGAGCCAACATCTAATGGAGAACCATTCGGAGGGGTGACTTGAAGGCCGATACCACCAGCACTGACAACATTCACGTAGACAATTCTAATAGGATAGTATGAACCTGCTTCGAAATAAACCCAAATAGAAGTAGCATCTGGTTGCTTATTCCATGCTTTGTATTGAAACATGAGCGAAGTAGATGCAGATCCTTGAGGCATAGAGCCGGGTTTACAACAATCATAAGCTGCAGTACCAACAAAAACCATTGCACCGTCATCAATTTGAGTCAAATCAAACTTGTAGATACCAGTTGTTGGAGCTGTAAAAATAGGTTAAGAAATTGTTGTGTTAGTAAGATGACATGTTGAGGATCAGTGGTGTTTAGCTTTATTTTGAATACGTACGTTTGAAATATCCTGTATAATCCATAGCAAAGTTTGAGCCATCAACTTCTACTCCGTAAACTTCCCCGTCACCTCCAGCGATGCTGAAGTTGATGTTGGTAATACCCGAAGCTGTACCGGCGACATTGCCACTTTGGAATCCACCGGCATAGAACGCTGGGTCTGAGTATGCTGTGGTCTGTGGTTGATCATAGTTGTATAAGACAGCATTGAATCCTGGATGTGATCCAATTGCATTGAAATCACAACCAACAATACTACTCTGAATTGCTGCATTGGATGCAGATATCCACAAGAGCATTGACGCTAGTATAGGGAACATCATTTGCGTTATGCTGTTTGTTTGGAGAACTAGTATTGTGTCTCGAAAGCATATACAAAATCAGTTGAAGGTAAACTAAACAATCAGGGCGGGAGCATCTTCTTTTAAATACTTCGAGTTGACAACCCTGTGGAACGACCCCTTCTGGATCCTTCTAGGAATGTGACATTACACTAGTGCACGGGCTATATAGATTTGCAGGCCTATACGTCCATAAATATAGCTATATTTGGGTTCAATAAGATAGCAGATGCAGATCAAATTCAATAAAAGTACAGCTATATAGGCCGGTGTATATAGGCTCCGTTCATATTACGAAAAATGGCCATATTAATTTGAGGCACCGGCTTAAAGCTCAATATGCAAATATTCTATTATAGCAGCTCTAAGAACACTCACAAATTGGGGTATTATATATGCACAAGTCATGTTAATACAAATTGCATATACTAATAGTGCTAGTATGCATGGCATTACCTTAACCGTATAAGCTTAGTTATAACGTATATTTCACGTGGAAGTGTATATGTATATAGATCCGCCAAGAGCTTGCTCGTACATTCTATATAATCCATATAATTCGGGTCGGTTTTAATAATAAGTTCTGTATGTGTTCATGCATGTGCACTAGAGGTTCGAGATCTAGCTAGCGATATAGCTCTATATAATAAAAAATAGTAGAGCTAGCTAGCTCTATATCAGTCAGCGATCTCAAAAATTGACGCATGCATGTGCCGTACGGCCGATCGAGATTCTCCAGCTCGAAATATAAGCTATATGTAGTAATTGGCCAATTGTGGGTATTAATGTGCCCTTAAATAATTGACGTTATTAAGCTTGCTGCTATTCTACGCTTGAATATTCATCTGCAAGCCGCTCGTTATCGAAGGAATTAAATTACCGGCATGCTGAAGAATCACATGATGGGATTCTCGGATGTTGATTGTGCATGCATGGAACTTTTTGCGCGCTGCCTGCTAGATTTATAGGGCGATAGAGATTTAACGTATAGCTTGCTATATTGTGTCTATAGTATAGGAGGGAGTAATTGGATGCTCTATACATTAGATCAAAGTGTCTTTACTTTTTCTCAATCTGCTCTACTCAGGGTGGTGTTTTTGCTTTTACGAAACTGTCCAATTCTGTGGTACACGATTGATTGTAAAGCCTTTTCTTGGAGTGACAATATTTTCATGTACACGGCATGGGATCTTAAATATGAGGAGGAATACGCCATATTGAGTTTATATCTGAAGCCTATTTGAGGTCATGACTACCAAAGACAAGTTAAGTGAATTGGGGTTGTGATTTGTGAACAACTACCACTATACACTTCAACCAATCACAGTAGCATAAAGCATGAGCTAGAGCATGAAGTACATATTTTTAAAGCCGCAATATGTATATAAGCTGCATGCCCCGGTGCATGTTCGGATTCATTAATTATACAAATAATGAGGTACAAATTGTCAGTAAATTCAATTAGCTCGATACGTTAATATGATATCTAATTTGATTCATGACACGCCCGGTAATATAACAAATCACAAACTGGGCCACAGCTCTATATAATTTATCTCCGTTCGGATACATGCATGCATAGCAGATAATAATCATATGTACCTTAAAGAGACTTGAGAGATCAAGAATTGTTAGAATTTCTGGTGTTTAGTAGACTATATGTTAATAGGTGTCGAACCGCTTTTTACTTAGAGACAGTGAACTTTTGTGAGTCTATACTTTAAGCGTTTTCATGTCATCAGATAGACATAGCAGATCGGAAAGGTATAGCTGGGTATGATCTCAAAAGTGTTGCTATTCAAGGCTTTGCGGGGTTTTAGTACAAAACAATTTGATTAGTTCGCAATATATTCTTGTACTGTGTATGCCCAGCCGGCAAGTTTATATTCTGAATACTAGATATAGCTTAAGTGATTTTTGTATCGGGTCTATAGGTTAACTTTGTAGATATGTCTGAAGTTACGAGCAGGGCTGGACAATGATATCTATATTTCTAGAAGAAATAACCGATTTTGTACAATATAGCAGCAACTCTAGGATTATAAATAATTTAGAACATACATTTGGGCTCTATAACTTGCATGCAATCCAGATTTGACAACGAGTCTCCTCCAATTAAGACAATTTATGATGAAATCGAAAATTAATTCAGCCGTTTTTAGTAAATGTATCTGACCCAACAATCTGTCACATGCACAGTGCAAACGCCGGTCTGTCTGGTAAGCTTTACTTACGTACTATATGTTACATGCACTTTACCGCTTACTTATTCTGTCGATCGTATAAATATACCAACATCGATGATGTGCACATGTAATTTGAGGAGATCATGCGTCGTTATATCGGGGGGTGCCTGTACTCTGCATGCCCGTTTGTGATCTAAATCTAATCGCTCAAGCTAGAGCGATATATCGCATGCATGCATTAAAAAGTGGCTTCCAGGGCTAGTATACCATTGTACAATAAAGTCTAAGTATTGGGCTGCTTAGTCCTCCTAAAGTGACTGATCATTTCCTGCATGCAAAATTAAATCTTTAAATGCTGGTATAGAGAGCACTGTTTGGTTTACTGGAAGCCAGCCCTTAGTCTGTTAAGGCTAATCGATATGTTCACCCCCACATGCGTTAATATCCGGCCATATCCGGCATGCAAGAGAGGTATATGTGTATATGGGCCCAATTTGAAGACTTCGATATATCGTGGGCCCAGCTTGAAATTAGACAGACACGGATTTGTATGCTAAACACGAATTCAAGATGGACACCGCGCATCGCGGTTTAGCAGGAAGGAGTACCCTTAGCTATATATGTATGGAACAGGCACTAAACGTGCCCACTATTAGTTTTACAGTTACTGATTGTAGAATGCCTGCTCGGGAATGTCCCGGAAGACCGACTTCCAGAGAACTGATCGATTCGATGCTAAAAGAGTTGGTGCCGGTAGAAATGCTATGAAAAATCGAGCTCGATATCTGTGACAAGAATTGGTTGGGTCGCCTAAGGACATTTGCGTTATATACTCACCCGCGAACATACGTTGACAATACTGAGCTGACATGCAACTAACGTTGATTCAATTTGTACATTTTATAATGTTAAGATCTGCAATGTACAAATGACACTTAATATCTAACGTTCGTGCAGTACCGTTTTCCGTCGAGAGTCCGTCTAATATTCAATGCCCACTCCGGAATTTGGAGTTCTGCATTAGCGCGAAGCCGTAAATTTCCCCGCCAAAATGAAAATAAAACTCTCACAATGCATGCATGTACTAACTCCCGGTGAGTGGGCCTATTTTAAAACTCTAACCACTAACGTCTAGTTGTACGTAACCTATAAGCTGATCTAACCTAACCCCGCACTCTGGTCACGACTGCGGCTGCATATATGTTGCCAAGCTAGCTTTAGTTGGGTTATAGACTATCATGCATGCATGCGTAGACAAAAATCACTCGCCATTGGATGCATGTGAGTAAATCAATTTGATTTCTATAGTTCTTGTGTATTATCATCACATTGGTGGGTTCAAAAACACGCGGCCCAGACCATTACATTGTGGACACGTCTCTAGATCGAGGAAGAAGTGGACGAGGCCACGGCCCTTACATCTCGGACAGAGACTACCGCCGATTCGCGGGTCTCCAGGACCCAGAACTAATGGTCTATTCATAGTGGGGCCCATGCTCATCATTGGTATGGTGCCTGGAGGTAGCGGTACAATGTTGGGGTTAGGTCTCTGCTGTTGTCCTTTAGGCATTTTAGCCAATCTCTCCATTTCTTGGGCAGTTTGAGGTGGATACTTGATATTTGGTCTAAACTTCTTCCAACAGTTTTTGCATGGGTGGCCATTTTTCTTCTTGTAGCCGGTATTCTCGCACTTAGAACACCGGTGTGTTGATGGATATCGCCAGGGGAGGTATGGATTTGGGTTGATTGGTGTCGGTGCGGGGAATTGAGGTCTGGTAGGTGTTGTTGGAGGATGAGCTGCGGCCGGTGGTGCTGTCGGTGGTGCCGTCGGTGGCCTATTATACGAATGTTGGCTCTGCACGTTCTGCAGATGTGGTGGAGGAGCAGACGGCCGCTGAAATGGCGGTCTCTGTGGCGTTGGTGGCGACGTGGACGGGTCGAACAACGCCTCGTCGTAACTTGGCGGTGGTTCCGAGGGTACGTTCTCGTTGGGGTCGTAGACTTCCAGTTTCGCTGGCTGCTGGTCCTTCGACATTGGTGATGGTTGTGTGGCTTGCTCTGTTTCTCTGGCCAGCTGTATCCCTTCAATTGCTCTCTCTTTCTCTCTCTGCCCGATCTCCGATCTCCTCCTGTTAGAAGTTGAAAGTTGAAAGTGTTGATCTTGCTCTCGCTATCTGCTTTTCTCTTTGCTTTGCTTTCCTTTGCTTTGATTTCGCGGCTGTTGCGCGCCCTGTCTCGTCTTTGCTCTTTGTTTGGGCTTTGGGCGTTGGGCCAGGGGCTGGAACAGGAACAGGAACAGGCTGAGTGGGTGGTCACGAGATCAGCACAGCTAGCACAATCCACACACAATGATCTGGCTATCTCAGACACAGCGCTTTGGCGTCTTCTTTACAACAGCGGGTGCGTTTCTCTTCTTCCTGGGCGTGGTGTCCTTCTTCGATGCCGCGTTTTTGGCAATGGCCAACATTCTCTTCATCATCGGTATCTTCCTCATCATTGGCACCCAGAAGACCCTGTATTTCTTCACGAGGCCTCAGAAAATACGTGGAACAATAGCGTTCCTCATCGGTATCATCCTCATCTTGACAAAGCATTCTTTCTTTGGGTTCATTGTGGAAACTTTTGGTATTTTGGCCTTGTTTGGCGAATTTTTTGCAACTCTCGTGCAATTCTTGCGATCATTACCCTTCATTGGACCGGTATTATCGCATCCTATGGTGGCACCTGTTATCGACAGAATTGCAGGTGTTCGTGTGTTGCCAATCTAGTCACATTTCCAATCGCAATGTACTGTACTATTAACTGATTACCCCATTTTGTACCATACATACTTGAGATGATATTCTCATTTTCCATTTTCTTACATTACATCTATAGAGGTTAGTATCATATCATCGTCAATTATATCATCAATTTAACTATTTACATGAGTATATACATATACAATATGGTCATTTCTCAACTTCAGCAGCGATCAATCGACTCAGCTCAAGCACTTTATAATCTTGTCCGTGCTGTCCCACAACCTGGAACCCACAATTCTCAAAAGGTATGTTCATACTAGGTAAACCTGCGAGCGACATTGGAATAGTACACACGTCATTCATGTATGTCTCAACCGCATTTGTGCTCTTGAATTCACTCATTAAGGTAGGAGCGCTAACACTAGTCGGTACTATCAGCATATCGATACCTGATGCGTTGGTGAATGTCTTCTTAGTGGTTAAGCAATGTTTGTCTCTGAATACCTTATTAAACTCTTCCACTAATAAACTTCTGACAGTGCTAGCCTTCTTATAGTTGTTATCATATCCATATGATGACAATGCGTAAGTTCCAAGTAAAATTCTGTTCTTCACTTCATCACCAAATGCAATATCCCTATTATATCGAAACTCGGCCTCTTTCCCATCATAATCATCAGTACGAAATCCGTACCTATTACCATCGTAACGCGCAAGGTTCGATGATGCTTCACTAGTAGCCAAGGTATAGTATGCGGGCAATGAATGTTTGATTGATGGAATGGAAACCGGATGAACTTCAATCAGCTTACTCTCTTGCAATTTTACCAAAAGTTTTATCCATGCCTCCTTAACCTCCTCGCTGAGTTCCGCAAACTTGAATTCTTCAGGTATACCCACTTTAAACTTCTTCCCAACGTTCTTCTTACTCATCAACCTCTCAATGGCAATCTCCTCTCTTACGGCATCACTCAAACAGGTTGGATCCTTCTTATCTGTCAAATCAAGGCTCGAGAATACTCTCCATATCGTATCCACATCCTTCCCCATTATACCAACCGTATCCAAGCTCTGTGCATATGCAATCACACCCCAACGTGAGATACGGCCATATGTAGGCTTAAACCCGTATATACCAGTATAACATGCCGGTAAACGAACAGATCCACCAGTGTCCGTACCCAATGAGAAATCAACGAGACCTCGCATAACAGCAGCAACAGACCCACCACTGGATCCACCAACCACTCTTTGCTGTGCATCAACATTGGGAAATAGAACATCCCCATTTTCGGATCTCTTCAGTTTGGGAACAGAGTATGTATGTTTTGTAACGGCTTCACCAACATTCAATGTGGGTTTACCTCCTGCATGAATGATATCACTAGAAATGACCTCTCCATTGACATCATCAACTGTATCCACAGTCTCAAATGTGACATCCTCATACTCTTCAAACAAGTCCTCATTCTGTTTGTATCCAGGATGCAGAGTTGGACCGAAATATGTTGGAGTTGTAGAATTCCCCATACCAAATTCATCCATATTGGTTTTACCGATACATGTAGATCCCGACTGTTCAAGTAGTGTTGCCACTGTAGAATCAAATGGTGAAATGTATGATGCTAACATCCGTGATGAGCAAGTCGTAGGTTCTTCACGTGTGGCAATGTTGTCCTTAAGTGCATGCGTGAGACCACCAAGTGGTAAGTATGATTCGTCAATGGAACTGATTTCCGGTTTAGCATTGGGATTCCGCAGAGACGTGAAGATGTTGTACCGTTTGTTGACGCTTTTGATGTGAGCTATTGGATGTTTCATGGTTTGATGCGATGTCGCTTACTCCCTATCTGAGAGTAGTAATGGCCAAATCTGCCGTTAAGGCAGGCACGCATACGTTAAACGTTAAGCGTAACGTACTCACTCAACATGAATTTCATCTTCATGAAATCCAAAGATCAACAAATTCCAGAAACTGAAAAAGTGTCGGAAAAAGTGAAGCGACAGCGAAGTTTCTGATCCTAGCTCTTCAGGGTCAGATCTTTGACACAGCTGTTCCGATTAATACTTCATTGCATATAATTTGTGTCTTTGCATAAACAAATGAAACACAATCATAATCATACGTACTGTTTGGGTTATCGAATAGATGACGCGTAGTGGGGACTGATATGGTAGTTTGTAAGTTTCCAGAACTAATTGAATCTCTAGTATTCGTTAGAGCTTAATCCTTTGATCTTGTGTTTGACTTAAGACGTTCTTAGTATATGTAGTATATAAAGAAATGTGTTCTCAAGCGTGTTAAAAGAACAAATATAAAATCATTTAAAAAAGACAAATTACGGACCAAGTGTCAAGGTCATTATCGAGGGAAACTGTCTATCTTAAGTAGACCTCCATCCCGTCCTGCTTCACTGTGTGTTCTTATCCATTGAACCTATCTGCGCTTAATTATATGCATGCGCCGTAGCAACCATTGTACCGGGTGACCTTATCAGGAATAATGCAATTGATTAGTAATGTGTGTATCAATTGCCTTCCCCATCATGTATTACATTGCCTAGATTAGGATAATTGATTTCCTTATCTATCGTACCATTTCTTCATAAACCACTTTGGGGTGATTGGTTTCCCAATCTGGATTAATTGGATTACCCAATTGGTAATGACAATAATGACCCAATTAGTAATGATAATAATGAGTGTTGCATGACTATTGTATAACTTGCTCATGCTACCTATCAACCTGCTGTTGCTTCCCCGTAGTGATATCCGTGGAATTAACCATTCTAAATTGATATTTCAAAATAGCGAAAACATTGCCTATGTTCCGACACACCCTCTTGATTCATAGTTGGTGCATCACCACAGGAATTAACTTCTTGTAAACGGAAACAGAGATTGGCTTAGTCAAAATGTCAGCGTGTTGAATTTCTCCGGAAACCTGCTCACAAATGTATGTGCCAGTTGCAAACCTTTCTTTAAGTTTAGCAGTACGAACAGCGTAGTGTTTGGATGCAGTACCAAAGTTGTCTGTCGTCATGGCAAGAACAGCGGAGCGATTATCAACAAGGAGTTTGATCTTGGCTTTCTCTTCGACATTACCCATAAATACCAACAGCGGCTGGAACCAGTCAAGTTCATTTGTGGCTTGATGTATTGCTTGTTGTTCAGCTTGATCAGAACTAGTGCACACTAGAGGCGTAGCCTTCGACTTCCAATGAACTAAGTGGCCATTAGTGTAGATGATAAAGGCGTTCATGGATTTGCGAGTGATGGGATCTTGTGCGTAGTCTGAATCAGTGTAACAAGTAATTGGATCAGCGTTGATATCTCTTGAGTATCGTAGTGATAATCCACTTGTAGATAGTGCATAGGCGATAAGTCTATCAACCATATCAACTAGTACAGGATGAGGAAAATCAGCGAAACGAGCGAGGTAATTGACAGCATAAGTGATATCGGGTCTCGTCATGACTGACATATAGTTGAGGGTACCAATAGCACTTCTGTATTTGGTTTGAGCAGCTCTAAGTTGTTTGTCAGGTAGGTGTAATTCTTTATCCTTTCCCTTGGGATCGAAGTAAAAGTTGGGAGGTAATGGTGTGTTAAAAGTCTTGCTAACCACCATACCAATATCTGCAACATAGTCTTCAATGTACTTCTTCTGGGATAGAATAACTTCGTTAACACGACCGTCGACATCTCTTGTGATTCTGACATCAATACCTAAGAACTTGTTGTTACCATCCTCACCAGCAGTGATCTCTTTGAGCTCATACTTAGACTTGAGGTGTTTGATAGTGTTATCAATATCTTCCAAGTTTTCAGCAGCAAAGATCATGTCATCAACAAACAAACCAATAGTGGCGACAACTTTGCCGTTTACTTTCTTAATAAATGCGGAAGGAAATGCGGAGGATTTGATGAAACCGATTTCTTCTAAGGTGGATGAAAGTAGACTGTGCCATAGTCTGCCAGCTTGTTTGAGACCATATAAACCACGGTTTAGCTTGTACAACACCCTCTCACCAGAGTTGACATTAGCGACGGATGATTTGAAACCAGCAGGAGCATAGATGTAAACATCTGTGTCTAAAGTACTATTCAAGTAAGCAGTGGTGAAATCATATTGGTGTAGATGCCAGTGGCGAGAGACTGAAAGAGAGAAGATAGATCGTGCAATTTCAGCTCTTAAGGTGGGTGAGTAAACTTCAGAGTAGGTGGATGGTGACTGCCTGTCACCGCGAGCAACAAGACGAGCCTTATACCGACCGTCAGACTTTATAGCAAATACCCAGCGAGTAGTAATGGCGTTATTAAGAATGTTGCGATCACTAGTGACAATGGGTTTAGTGGACCAGGTTGTCATGGTGTAGTGAGAGGCAAGTTCTTTATTGATTGCTTCACGCCATTTGTCTGCGTCAGGAGATGCCAAAGCTTCTTGGTAAGTGTTGGGGATCCGTGATGGTGTAGGCGAGGGGATAGTAAGAGAACAAATGCGAGGCGTAGCTAGTAGATGACAGAGGCGAACCTTTTTGGAGTCAATCTTAGAGTCAGTATCTGGAGCATCTGTAGGAGCTTTGCGACGTTGTCTAACACGTGAACCAATACTTTCAAAGGATAGTGTAAGACGTGTAGTAGCAGTTTTGGTAGTTGGGGATTTGGAAGGTTTTGCGATCGGTCTGGTGGACGCATTAGGAGCAGTAGTTGTGGACGAACGTAAAGTGGACGTGGGAGTGGTTTTCTCAGATGAAGAAGAGCCGGATTGTGCAATCGTATCAGTAGATGGTGGATCTGATACTTTAGGAACGACCTGTGATTGTTTGGACTTCTTGGATTTGGTGGGAGACGAAGAGGCGACTTGAGGGGTACCATCAGCAGAGGTTGGCAGTGAGGACGTCGTGCGAGGCGTCTGTACCTTTATGTCTGGAGTAGTTGATGACTGGTGTGAATCCGAGATTGGCTGTTTAACTTCTTTGGCTTTAGAAGTAGGTGTAGCACCTTTGGTGGTAGAAACTTTAGTTCGCACTAATGGACCGGAAGGGTTTGAAGTTTCATCATTATAAGCAGCAGGGTCTCGTGATTCCATCGAGCGATCAGATTCAGAGCGAGAATCAGTCGGGCAACCGGTCGATGAAGTGTCAACTGGGGGGATTGTGCGTCTTCGTGGGGGTAGTATCGTATCATCATTCACCTGTTGTAAGTACTGCGTGTCTTCGATGAGATCCTTGGTAGAAACTCGTAATGGAATGTCTTGTTCACCATCGTCGTCATAATCGGGGTCAGATATATCACCCTCTGCATCCTCAACATCCTCTGGAGGAACAAAATCTGGGGCAGAAGGATCGGATGTATCACCCATGTCGATATCATGTGAGACTATAGTTGGTGTTTCGAAAGAGACAGCAGATTCAAAGAGAGTAGCGCCTGAGTCGACTGAAGAACGCTCGGTGTAAAACTTACCGGTTTTAGTGAACTTGCAGTGACGGGTAAGTAGGAATTCACCATGGTGTAAGTCTTCGGGATCGACAGGAATAAATACGGTGTGTCCAAAGACTTGGGGATTGTAACCAAGGTAAATACCAGCGCGGGCACGTGGATCTGTTTTGCTTCTGTAAGGTAAGTCAGTAGCATAGGCAACTTCGCCAAAAGTATGTAGTTGGCGATAATTGACAGCTTTGAGGTTGAGAAGACCAGCAGGAGAGTTGTTGAGCTTGGCGGACCATAGGAAATTCCGGAGGTAGGTGGCATATTGGAGTGCTTCAGGCCAGAAACCAGATGGGAGATGAGCGCCTATCAACATAGCACGGACATCATTCATCAAAGTGAGGTTCAAGCGTTCGGCAACACCATTGGATGCTGGGGAATAACCAGAGGTAGAGTGCAATTCAATTCCTTCTGACTTCAAATAATCAAGGGTGTCTTGGTTGAAATACTCGGAGCCTTGATCCGAATAAAATGCTTTGACATTAACCTGAAACTGACGAGAGATCCATGGGACGTATTCTTTGATCTTTGCTAAGACATCACCCTTAGTGGTGATAGGGTAGACTGTAGTATAGCCGGTGTATGCACATCTGAATGAAACAAAGTAGAGAGGTCTATCTTTCATGACAGGTCTAGTGACTTGACAGACATCAGTGTAGACGAGTGAAAACGGAACTTCTGTGATGTACTTGTTTCTGCTAAATTCAATAGCGTCGATGCGTCTGGCTTTGGCTATCATACAGTTATCACATTCATGTTCGGTGAGTAGTTGTCTTAAGCCTTGTACTTCTTTGTCAGGGACATCCAGTAGAGTGCTATGGTTGATAGCATCGATCAATGATCTGGGATTGACGTGGGCAAACTTGGTATGCAGAGATCTGATAGTCACGATTGGTGCGGGTTTCAAGATGTGTCCCCATGAATCTGGATTAATTGGATTACCCAATTGGTAATGACAATAATGACCCAATTAGTAATGATAATAATGAGTGTTGCATGACTATTGTATAACTTGCTCATGCTACCTATCAACCTGCTGTTGCTTCCCCGTAGTGATATCCGTGGAATTAACCATTCTAAATTAATATTTCAAAATAGCGAAAACATTGCCTATGTTCCGACAAAAAGTCAACGCTAAACACTAAACACCTTACAAAGGCTTGTCGTATCTTGGCAGCTGCAAAGACTTCTCTGTGCCAATATCACTCAACATACAATGCCTAAGAAATCTAAAGTGATCCCTCGTCTGAAACCAGTTCCATACACGATTGCGGACTTGGAAGTACCTCTCCGGCAACCCCAATTGGTTCCCGTGACCACTACACCGACAGGTTCTGTACAGCTGTATTCCACTCCAGACTTACCCAATAACAAGCGTGGGTTCAAGTATGTGGCATGTCGTCCTAATCCATATTTTTCATCAACACTTTATTCAACAACGGATACGCCACCATATGGTGTACACTGGTCTTATTATGACAGGTCTCCAGAGATGTATGTCGATACCAATATGACCATTGCCGGTACTCAAGAAGGCGAAGGTTGGAGGAGCACGAGAGCCAATGTTGCTATCAGAGAGGGTAAGTGGTACGTTGAGTATAGAATCGTCAGTGGCATCGACACTGTCGATGATGGTAATGCCGAAGAAGAGAGTATGGGAATAAATGGAGCTACGGAAGACCATCAGTCTAGATCTGTAACACCTATGCCAAGGGTGAGAGATACTCTACAAAGGGGGATGTTAGAGTCACATGTTAGGATTGGACTGGCTAGACGAGAAGCTGCCTTAGAAGCACCGGTGGGGTTTGATGGATATGGATACGGGATCAGAGATATTGGATGTGAGAAGATTCATTTGAGTAGAAGAGGTAAGATAGGGAACGATTGTGTCGACCTGAAAGTTGGAGATGTGATAGGATTACTTATTGAGCTACCACCAATTGAAGTACAGAAAGAAATCTCCAAAAGGATGATTTTGCAAAAGACGTTAACGGACCCCGTGGATATGGACCTAATAATGGATGACCAAATGAAATCATTATTCGTTGAAAAGGGCATTGAACGAGAAATGATTCCTATCAAATACAAAGGTGAGATGTTCTTTGAAGAGTTTGAGTATACGGGTTCGAAAGCTATGGAACACTTACTAAATCCAGTGAAGGTGTTTGGTGAAAGGGCAGTCCCGGACGAGGAAAAATTCCAGCCGGCAAAGCTACCTTCATCTTCCATAAAACTATACGTCAACGGTGAGTATTGTGGAGAACCATTTTCCGGTCTCTATATGTTTTTACCACCTGCAAGTGAACAACGAATGGCGCGGAAGGAGACCAAGAAGAAGCAGCAAGAGGAAAAGTTCATTGTCGACAATGACGATGGAAGTCTGGGGTACTATCCGATGGTTTCCTGTTTCAGAGGAGGAGCCGTAGAGATCAACAAGGATAACAAGCCATGGAGATTGCCTGAGACCCTTGCAGGAGAACTGGAAGCGGGTACTGTTCGAATGTACGGTGATAGATCAAATCAGAGCGTAGTGGAAGAATTCGTTAATGATTTGCTAGATAACACTGTGAATACATACTTAGATTCTAGAGAACGAGAGCTAGCAACTTCATATGCTGCCGCATATACTTAGGTGATCTAAAAGGACACAAAATCATCGAGATCCTCTCCACATTCCCCTCCAGGACATTTCTTATCGCTTCTAGAACGTTCAACTAAGCCTCTGCAGTGCTCATGAAATCTCACATGGCATTTGCCCTCTGGGCATACAAGACCCCTCGTCAAGATGTCTCCACAACCGAAACAGGTACTCACAGTACCCTCTGGGAACACGCCATATGTATCGATCAAGTACTTACGTAACTCCACGATACCTCTAGTTGCCAATGTGTAGTTTTCATTGTGACGTTCCAACCAACCGTAGCATTCCAGATCTCGCAAGAAATCTTCCGATTCATCCAAAGTGAGCGTATTCACAACAACTGTTCCATCATCGTCGTCATCATCAGCGGGACCATCCCTAATAGACTTCACCATTTTCATGAAAGGCACAGAATACGTTATCTGTTGAGAAACTTTACCTGTCTCGTCGTCGGTAGTTTGATAGTTAATGACATACGCTGGAGAGAAAATTCTATCGATAACGCGTTTCACTAGTTGGATGTCATTCTGAGAATATTTAGTAGCAAGGTGGATGGCACCCGTTGGTTTCTTATTCACAAACGAGAACAAAATGATGGATGAATCGTCCATATCCTTAGACTCAACAATTTCCATGTCGATTTTCTCCAAACGCGTGTTGGTGCTGGTGAGAATTCTCGATAGCGTCGAGGAATCGATACCGGGCACATCACCAGACTCCATCATCGAACTTAAGGCTTCCGATTCTTCCTCTGTCTCTACTTGATCCAGTTTCAATGTGAGTATGGCCTTCTTAGTGTATTCCAGTAAGGCAGTGCTCGTGATGGTTCGCACTGATACGAGCAGGTCGATGATTGCCGCATGTAAGGTGGTGTAGCTGTCAGAATCAGTATGGGTGGCCACAAACTCTTCTAAAGATACAGACATTCTAACTGTGGTTTGAGCTCTATCACTGTGTGTAGTTAGTGGTAATCTCTGCCACAGTCGCCTACCACGACCGCTAAAAAGCAAAGCACATGTAACGCGTTCCCGTCGTCAAAAGTCAAAAGCTAAAAGTCAAAGGTGTTGGGTGCTGACAAGCGAAAACGAAATTTGATCTCATCACTCTAGAACACGCAATCAACAGCAACTCTTCTCCCCTGGAACGTTCCTTGACCGCCATTGCCAACAATAGAGAGTACAGAACAGCTATGGCGTACTACCAACAGTATCAGAACAACAGCAACCAGGGTGGATTCCCGCAATCCGGACCATCAGGCGCTTCTAGCGTCTCTGGTGCACCATTCAACATGCCATCGGGATCCATGGACACAGGTGCAATGAAGGATGTTTCATACGATAGACCTTTACCTGGTGGAATATTGGCAGCATTCTCTACTTCTGGATACCCTGGAGAACGTCCTCTATTTGAAGAACTTGGTGTCAATTTTGGACACATTAAGGCTAAGACGTTGGCAGTTCTCAGTATGAAAAGTACCTCATTGGGAGAGGACGTCATTCAAGACAGTGATATGGCAGGTCCCATTCTTTTCTGTCTTTTATTTGGTACGCTATTACTATTGAGTGGGAAGACCCATTTTGGATACATTTATGGAGTTGCGCTATTCGGAACTGTTAGTTTGCATTGGTTATTCAATTTGATGAGTTCTACGGTGGATGGTAAATTGGATTTCTTACGTACGGCGAGTGTGATAGGATACTGTCTATTGCCACTAGTCTTACTTAGTGCCATTGCTGTGGTGTTCCAATTGGACAATTTGATTGGATACTTGGTGTCAATTTTTTGCGTCTCTTGGTGTACGTGGGCAGCAAGTGGATTCTTTGTGAGAGTGCTCAATTTGACGAATGCAAGGCCTCTCGTTGCATATCCCTTGGGGATGTTCTACTCTGTCTTTGCGCTAATGACCATTTTTGCAGAGAAGAAGGCATAGTTTGGCCAATCACTTTGAAGTAGTGGTAACAAACAAATAATAAGCGGAAACTTTTCATTAAGCTACAAACTGTAATAGGTAATCGAGAGTAGGAAGCAAGTTCATTATAAGTAACAAAGAGGCGACACGGCCTAGTAAAAGTAGAATAGGGTATGGAAGTATGAATAGTAAAACAAAAGTGAATATAGAATGATGGTAAACTGTTTAGTACATGGACATGAATCATCTCTTGACGTGTAAAGTTGGGATCAGCAATTCATAATCGCCAGTCTTGGAATCTGTATTTGTCATATCAGATTCAACATGCAATGTTGCAACGAGTCCATCTGGGTCAAAGGGGTAACCAATGTCACCGTTCGTTTCACTGGCTTCTTGTGCAATTTTGGTGGGAGTGGTGGTCTTCAACTTAGTGGAAGTTGGGCCTGGAAGAAAGTATTTCTCTTGGTTGCTCACAGAAAATCTCTCCTTTTGTTTGTCTGTGAGATTGGAGATTGGAATGAGATCCGAATAGTTCCTCTTATTCATTATCAAATTATAGCTACGTTTTTCATTGTTTTTAGATGGCTCAATATGGAACATTGGAACCATGTCTTCGATAGCATCACTGGAGAATTTGTGTTTCTTTGCACGCAGGGACAAAAATTTGGCCATACCATCAGGTGGGGGAGCATTGACAATTGCAGAAGAGATAAAATTGACAATAAAATTCGGATCATTCTCGGGAAGAACTTGTTTATCCTTTGATCTGAATCTAGATACGCAACATAAATGGACATCACCTGATAGAATGGTGATTCTAACATCAAATTTTGCTCCAAGCTTGATTAGTCTCTCTATGAAAGCGTTACGTTCCCTTTTGTGATGTTGTGCACACCAATGATCATTCAAATCGTCGAGTAATTCAACTTCTCCATCAAACTCGTTCACCAATCCCTTCGCCACTATTCCCTTACGAGCTAACCAAAGGATAGGTTCGATCAAGGGTGATTCCATAATCTTCTCAATGAAAACCATCCGTGGATATAGGATGGGAACACCCAAAAGAACCATCAAGTGTTTCATAGGAGTACCCGCATCAATAGAAGACTGCAATTCCTTCTCGAGACGTTTGAAAACCACATTATAAGTTTCTGGTGAAACAATTTGCTTTTTCGTACGTTCAGTTCTGCAATCCAAGCCAAGGAATCCAATCGATTTACCAAGTTTTGAAAAAATAGATCTTGACAATTCTGTAATATATGGGCCCTTCTTTGCTCCCAAGATCCAAGATGGCTCATCATTTGGAGATTCGTCATAGCGACAGTGTTGTTGGAACAACATGTAGTATTTGAAGGCGTGTCTACCAACACCCGTGAAGATTTCTTGTCTCATGGTTCTATCTGAATAAGTACCAAATCCATCAATTATATCATGATCGTCGAAAATGTTGATTTGCGGAATTGAGGCAAGTGCCACTGGGAGCATCACTTGAACCGTCTGACCAGCTCCACCTTTCCAATAACCTTTACCAAACCAGTTCAAGTAACTTGAAAGATAATAATCATCAAAGGATGCTTCCATTTCAGGAGTTAATTTTTCCTTGGAATGGATATGTTTGTGTTTAAGCCATTGTGCAAATTCCCCCGAAACTTCCTTTATACTATCAGCATAGAGTTGATCACCTCCACCAACCATGACATGATATTTCAAATCTGAGGTCCCTTGTCTACGCATGACATCATACCATAGTGAACCTTTGAATGATTCCGTTTCAATACCGTACGAAAATCCATTACAGGAATAAGACATGACATTCATGGACTTATTGGAAGATGGAATGTAAAACTGATAGTGAGGGAAGGTTTCACCATTGAGCGAGTATTTCACCTTTTGTTCATACTCTTGCAAGACAAATTCAAATGAGTATCTGATGAATGTGAACTCCTTCTCCTCATAGAAAATTTCTGCTCTAGTAGGATCTGTAGTGTAAAATTTCGCCTCGTTGACAGATTTTTGGGATGGACCTAAAACAAAATCAACCTTGGGGACTTCAACGTTATCGCTCTCGCCAGCATTTCCCCTAAAATTTCTGATAACAAACATCAAAGTTCCTCTATAATTATCTGAAGTTCCTTCATGAGAGGCAACGAATCTCACGTTTGGGCCACAACTGATAGTGTAGCCACCAACGGTATAATCTTGGGGACACCCATTCTGTTTAGGTATGTTTTCGGGAATGGCTTTTTGCACTGCCTGTGCGTAATCGTCCAACGGGAGTGGGTCGAACCACAAGTCTGGTGCAGTCATTGTGTACCTCTGCTTCTGTTGTGGGTGCCAATTGAGTGCTTGTGAGCTGTGAGCTGTATGCTGGCCAGAGAAGCAAATCCAGAACCCAGGACTTATACAAGAAGCACACGGCTGGTGGCTGGTGGCTGGGCCCTGCGTGGCGACGGTGCACAGCCCGTTTTCTCGATTTCTTAGTTCTTAGCTGCGCGGAAAATCCTCTTCAAAACGGGGGTGGAAAATTGAAGCGAAATGAAATTTTGAAGAGTGAAGAGTGCACCCTCTGTGCTCTGTGCCTTAACACCGGAGTGCTTTTCTTCTCTTCTCTTTAGTTATCTTCGTACAAGGGATACCGATACATCAGCAAACAACACGGAGAAAGATGTCACAAAAAGTCGTTAAGGGTACCATTCTCTGCTTGCACGGGTTTGCGCAGAACGGAGTCGTCTTCTCCACCAAGGCGTCCGGAATCAGGAAAATGCTGAAAAAGGCAGGCTTCCACACCGTCTTCATCGATGCACCAATTAAACTCACGGCGGCAGACTTACCCTTCGCGGCATCCAGTCTAGGTGCAGACGATAAGGCGGAAGAAGTCGATTTTAGAGGATGGGTGTACACTCAGGCAGAGAAGTTTGACATTCAGCCAGCGTTCGATGCAGTTAAGAAGGCATATCAAGAACATGGTCCATTCATTGGTATCATGGGATTCTCTCAGGGTTCTGGTATTGTCGGTGCCATGCTCGAGCATTACAATGAAGTTGTTGGTGACGATAAGGCATCCGATGCTCTCAAGTTTGCCATCATTTACTCTGGATTCATGTTTGAACATGAATCAGTCCAACATTACTACACTAAAAGGATCAATCTTCCAACTCTCCACGTGATGGGTGAGCTCGATACCTTAGTTTCCAATGAGAGATCACAAAAACTGGCGGACAATGGTGAAGATTCCACCGTCATGAAACATCCAGGTGGACATTACTGTCCTAGTACCAAAGACCTCCTTAAGGCCGAGGTCGCGTGGGTGAACAGTGTTGTCGATGGTACTAGAGAGAAGGCACAATCCGATGCCGCAACCAAGGACGAATCCGCAGCTAAGGAGATTGACGACCTCTCCAAGGAGATGGAGAAGCTCGGACAGGCCTAGAGCCTTCCCATTTATGTGTATGCACATTTATAGACCAGTACGTAGTAGAACTTAGAACTTAGAACTTAGAACGATTAGATTGCAATCCTCGCTCTTCTCCGAGATAAGACATAAGCCATAATCCATTGGGCCTCTCCAATCATTTTTGCGACCACGTTCTTCTCCTTGCTTCTTTCTTCGCTTCTTTCTATCTGTTTCTCGCACATCCAGCACTAAGCATACGACTCCAATCCAACGACATGTCCACGGAGAATACGCCGCTCATAGCACCAACTAGGTCGAGAACCGGCCCAAAACTTCCTTCCCTAGCACTACGTGTGACGCAAGTGGCATGTGCAATGTTCTGGTGTTTGTTTGCAGCAGGACCAGTTTTCGGATTTGCGGCACTCAAGCCAGTGCTCATTGCACAGGGTGTATACAAGGAAGTATGCGATATAGTTATCAACCCACCAAATTTGGAGACGTTAAAGGATAATTTTGAAACTTTGGAAGCTGTCTGCGTGGAACAAGATTTGAAATTGAATTACATGTTCACATTGGCCGCTGTAGTCACCAATGCGACAGCTTTGATTGTTGGTTCAATTCTTGATAATTATGGTCCAAGAGTCACGGGTATAATTGGTTCTTTCATTATTGCAGGTGCTGCTTATCTATTGGCTCACGGTAAGGAGATTGAACTTTTCGATGCATATTTAACAGGATACGTTTCACTCGCATTTGGAGGTCCATTCATCTTCATTAGTTGTTTCCAATTGGCAAACTCATTCCCTGGGAACTCGGGTCTTATTTTGGCATTACTCACAGGTGCATTTGATACATCTTCTGCGTTATTCTTGCTCTATAGAGTCGTATACCAGAATGACTACGTTAAGAATCTCACATTAAACAGATTCTTTACATACTATTCAATTGTCCCTCTATTCATTCTCCTCTGTCAGATTTTCATCATGCCTCATGATTCCTACAAGACCATTGAAACCATTGCCAAGATTGGTGAAACTGGCTTAGATGAAGACGGATTACCTCTAGACCCACAAGACCCACGATATCAAGCTGATGAAATCGCAGAAATTGAACATTCCCGACCAAGATCCCGTCGTAATTCAGTTGCATCTACAAAGACCATTTTTGAAGATATCGCGGACGAGCACCTCAAGGAGAGCTCAGGTGGTATCTTTGGTGTACTTCATTCTAAACCTATGTCCGAACAGTTCAAGTCTCCTTGGTGGTACATCATGTGTTTCTTCACCACCATCCAGATGTTGAGAATCAATTATTTTGTTGCAACAATTGCATCACAAATGGAATATTACTTTGACTCAGAGACCGCTGTGAAAATCAACAAGTTCTTTGACGTTGCATTACCATTGGGTGGTATCATTTCCATCCCATTCATTGGATTAATTTTGGACAATTTACATACTTACACTGTTCTCGCCATTCTACTAGGTGTCTCTACAACGATTGGTATCTGTGGTGTTATGCCAATGGAAATTTTACAGTATGTTGGTATCCTATTCCTCGTCATCTATAGACCATTCTATTACACGGCAGTTTCAGATTACTGCGTGAAAGTGTTCGGTTATGCCACGTTTGGTACCGTCTACGGTGCCATCATTTGCTTTAGTGGTATGATGAATTTTGCACAAACGTATTTAGACAATGCCACACACTTCACTTTCCAAAACAATCCAAACCCGGTCAATTTCTTACTCGTCTCATTGACAGTGGTTTTTGGAGTCACCATGTTATGGTTCATCAAATCACAAGAGAAGACCATCATTCGCCAGAACATCATTGCAGAGACACTGGCAGATATCGATGATGATGATTCCGGTGATGTGTCGTTGCCACATTGATTTCCTGTTCACTGTTTGTCTACCGGGCATGTATTACTCTCTCTAACTCTGTACTCTGTAGTAAAAGGCCAAAAAGCTGAGCCTCCATTCGGGAATTTGGCCACCTCCCATTTTTTCTTTATCGCATTGACTGTGGAACATGAGGCTCTACGTTATCTCACTGTCTGAGGGCGGTGGTCTTTCACCACAGAGAGAAGGCAACAAGTAACACACACAGAACATACGCGGTGTAAGCGAGTAACGGTGACAGCAATCATACAGAAATATAACAAGAAGAGATCAGTGCTCTTCGAAATTGACGAAACCTAGAGAAATAAGGGCCGCAAAAGACATACAACGCTGCCGGCGAAGGCCACATCCAATACAGCATGACATCAGCATTCACATCTTCAATCCAATCGAACATATTATCACTGTTATTATCAAGACTGCCCTTGCATCCACTCGATATACCACAACAGTCGACATTCAAACTTAATGGGAATAGTGGGCTATCTTTGATGTTGACAGATCTATCTTTAGATATTGATAAATTACAATCACAATATTTACCTCCAACAACGCCCATAAGTTTCAGAGATGCCTTTGTGAAAACCTTATATATTCAGATCAATACAAATGGGATACAACTTAAAATTGATGAAATTGATTGTGTGGTGAGTCCGAAGGCTGATATTGAAAATAGTCTTATTCTAGACCCATCAAGTTCAAGTATACTCAAGGGATTGGAAGACCCCATGGAGGGGCTTGATGGGATGATGGAAAGCGTTGTCGGGTTTGTGGATGCAGTTAGTGGTGTCAATTCGTTCATGTCTGGTGAAAAGAACAGTAATAGAAGTTTCAATGATGATGTGGTAGACGATGACGATGATGATGATGACCCTAGTGACAAATCTAAGGATAAAGTCAATCTGAAAACAGCGCAAGCATTGAAGGATATTTTAGAGAAAGACAAGAGACCTGGTGATGACCCTCAAATCACAGACCAGACTAGGAGAGAATCAAATGGATTAATGAATTACGCCGTTGATTATATCATGGGTAAGGTTTCAGTTTCCATCAGAAACGTCTTTGTGAAGGTTATTGCAGACCCAATTGTCATTGGAATAAAGATAGATCAACTCTCCGTCACTGGTGATAAGCAAGAGCGTAAATGTGATATAAGTGGAATTAAAATAGGACTTATCAAGCCTGATGTCTCTCACAACGAAGGAGATGGGCAACAGAGTGAAGATGAGCCTATGGGGGATCGCCCGGACTTGAAGGAAACCAGCAAGGAATTTGCCGATACCGATGCCGAAGTTGACGAGCTCAACGATCGTATGATGGCATCTTCCTTTATGGCGATGAGTAAAGATGATATGGAGCAGTCCATCATTGAGAGTGCAATGTACTCAACTAGCGGGAAAAGTGTTTACATGAGTGCCATGCAAGATGACTATGAAGCCCCACAAATGACAAATACCGGTGCTATAGATTATACAGATAAAGAGAACAGTAGAAAACTCAAAAACATGGGAACAATAATAGTGGGACTCGATATCATCAGAGTTAGTCTAAAGGAGAGGAAATTGCTTTCCATTGAAATAGGAATCTTGAAGATTTCTGCAGATCCATTACCAGCACTGGCCTCCTCTTTCCTCACTTTCCTCATACATTTGAAGAAACAGAAAATCAAAGTCAAGCAGCAAACACCAAATGACCTGCCAAAATCAGGCTCTACATTCAAGCTTGAGCTATTCTCTATTGACGAAATTTCCATAAGTATAGACTCGGTACTTGATGAATTTGGTTCATTTGTCAATGAGAATTCTTTGATCATTCGCTGCACATCAATACTACTTGAGCAAAAGAGTACCACTTTTTTGCAAGGTAGCTTGAATAAACTGGAAGTCTTTCACCAGAACCAGAAATGCTTCTATTTTGATGATTCTGTGATTAAGCAGCCCGATGTTATTCTTGAAATTCAAACTGAGAAGAAATCCTCTATGGCTAGCATTATATTGAGCAAACCGATCATATTTGGATTGGAGTACTCGATTCTTCAGATATTACTACATTTTTATCATAAGCTTGATAAAGTATGGATGAATATGGAAGAACTGAAGGTTGCGGAGAAGGCCAAACAGAAGAATCGAAAAAGTGTGGCATCAAAACTGAGACCCTCTGAGATGGGAGGGACTAGAGGAAGTATGTATGGTCACTCCATAGCCATGAGCATGTCCGGTTTACCATCAAGGAGGAAACCCAAATCAAGTCTCGACATATCATTCCAGACGCATACCGTCAAAGGTACCGTGGGACTATCGGAGAACTGCAATGAACAAGTTGACATTAATATTGCCCCAGCTACTTACGACTCTATCAAGAAACTATTCCAGATGGATTACGTTAATGTCGACATAGCTACAGACTCTGGGTCTTTGCAACTATCATTTGATGAGCTTGGATATTCTGGGAATAGCAACGGAGTTTTAGACACTTTTAGAAGCATTGATCCCAATACGCAAAAGCCCATGATTTACAATACAGAGAAAATGTTGACTGTGGACAGCATTGAAATCTCTGCTTCCTATAAAACCATTAAAAATATTATCAAACTCTACAAGTCTCTAAAAGGAAGCCTTGTTCTCGAACGCAATGACAGAGGCACTCGGGATATTCAGAAGAAACCTTCGAAGGCTGTTAAATTTGAGAAGGGCAGAATGAATCACTCGATGATGGCATCGAGTATGATGGCAAAGACCAAAACTGCTAATTTCTTCCTGTTAGTCAAAAATATAGCATATTCTATTCATGATATCAAGGAAGACTTTGGAGGCATTTCCGGGAACCTTGAAAATATTGGTATCTGTGATTTTCCTGAGGGCATGAGACACTTGTTTGTTGATGAAATATCCATGTTCAGGACGAAAGAAGAAATTAGGGAAGTTATCATAAAGCGTTCAAATAAATGGATAACTGCGCCCATGTTGTTCATCAAGCAACAACAAAACCTTAACCTTTTTCTCAATAATTGGGTGATATGCTACAGTGGTAAGTGGTTAGCTATGTTTGAGAAGGAAATAGAAGAAGAGCTGGGACAATCAGAGATCATAATTGATGATAAAAATGATATCAGCAAGGTTCCACATTACAATGATGATGCTAAAATAAAGGTGAGCTTTGAAATTAACTTCTCTATGAAAGATGTGACTCTAAGCTTAAGGCCAGTAAATTTAGATTCTGGTGCATTAGTGTTGCTACATACCACAAATGTAGATGCGTTTCTCTATAGCGATAGGACTGCGTTGATTCAACTGACGTGCAAAGAGGCTTCTTTATTGCTTATTGATGATGTTCGTGCTCTTGATATCTCAGAAGAGAAATTAAATCACTCTGATAATTGGGAAGTGTTATCAATGTGGAAAAGTCAGGGATATGTTCAAATAGGTGCTCTTGAAACGCTTTTGCTGAAGTTGAAAATCAATACCACTGATTCTATATACCGACTGATGAGTCCCGAGAAACTTGAGCATGGAATAATTCGATCGTTAATAGACACGCAAATAGATATAGACAAGTTGTGCTTAAACCTATGTTGTGATTCAGCGCAATGTTTTATTCAATTGCTGAAGGATTTGAAGAAGCCAGTTTACTTTTCATATGATGACAAATACAAAGATCATGGCAAGGAGATCAATGTCTTTGACAGTATTGACGCAAACTTTTTCAAATCAGCCAGTGGTGTTGACAATACTGCGAAACCTGGGGAAAGGAATGGGTATGGCCAAAAATCCGCCTATGTTCCCACCAATACTCATGATTCGCTCAATTTTGTTGATGATTTTTACGAAGATGTGAACCAATATATAAAGGTTCCTGGCTCATCTAGCAAAGATACTAGCAGCGTGAGCTCTACATCAAATCTGCTTGATATAAATTCCGACCATTTTGTGAGGAGTCCCAAGAAGGACCATGCGTTGGTAATCATTCCATTAAGTGTTCATGTTACTATTTCTCAAGCTGACATTGCCCTTCATGATGGATATGATTGGAAGGAAACAAGGTCTCAAATTAGAAGAGCATATAAAAAACTGGCGAAGAAGGCAAGGGAAGTTAGGGAGGAGAGAGAAAAGGAGATACGAAGCCAGGATGAGAGTCAGAGTCGAGTGAGAGGCAATGCACAGTATGCTGAGGATGACGACGCTTTTACCAGACCTGATTTTGTAGAGGAAACTCTTTATCAATCGATTTTGTTGGAGATTGATACCAATGATAATCCTCGCAGAGTTTCAAAAGATGACACTACGAACAGAAGTTCAGGGCCTCAGTACCAAAAGATACAGCAGCAACAATCGCATACAATTGACCTTGGTAAAAAGGGTACTGTTCCACTAAAGCTACGGAGATCTAGCAAGAGTAAGGCAAATATTGTGCTTGAATATATTGATGTGAATTTCACACAATTGTCCATTGGCGAACCACATTTGGCCGATAAACCTACCGTATTCTCATCTGTATCGGACGATGTCAAAGTTGAAGACAGTGAATATGTGAATCAGATTGAGATCACTATTGCTGATTTTGTTGTGATTGATAATGTCCCCACATCAAGTTGGAATATGTTTGCAGGATACCTTCGAGATGCTGGAGAGCGTGAAATCGGGAAGAATATGATCAGAGTGGCAATTGATTTGGTGCGACCTATATCAGAGCTAGCGGCAATTGAAATGGTCATGCATGTGAGTGTATTACCTCTCAGACTATATATTGATCAAGATACTCTCGATTTTGTGACTCGATTTGCAGAATTTAAAGATCAAAGATTCATTCCTGCAATGGAAGAGAATGAGGAAATGTTCATTGAAAAGCTCACTGTGGATACTGTGAAACTTAAGCTTGATTATAAGCCGAAAAAAATAGATTATGCCGGTATCAGAAGCGGACATTCTGGAGAGTTTGTCAATATATTCATTTTAGATGGGTCTGAGATAACACTTAATAAGGTCACATTATATGGAGTTGCTGGATTTAGCAAGCTTAATAATCTATTGAATGGGTATTGGTCTCCGGATGTTAAGAGGAACCAACTCGGTGGTGTGTTATCTGGTTTGGCGCCATTCCGATCCATAATCAATATTGGAATTGGTATGAATAGTCTCGTTTCTATACCTATGAAGGAGTATCAGAAGGATGGACGACTTTTACGAAGCTTACAGGCGGGTGCTTATACATTTGGCAAAGTGACAAGTGGAGAGTTATTGAAACTGGGTGCTAAACTCGCGGCTGGGACGCAAACCATATTAGAGAGTACTGAAGAGGCATTGGGTGGTAGTGGTGCATCTGCACGAGTTGTCGTTGAAAAGAGTGAAACTTCACATAGGAAGCGATCAAGTGGAAGTGATCGTGGTGGTAGAAGACGAAGTTCGACAGCTTCATTCAGAGACGAGGATGAGGAAGATTACAAGAGGTATTTCTGTAAAGGAAAGCAAGTTCCTGTGAATCTCGGTGATGGTAGTAAGCGATTAAGAGAGCTGGAGATATACAATGAATTTGAAGAGGACGAGTGTGCCATTGATGATGGTGATGAAGAGGAGGAGGACATGTATGATGAGGATGAGGATGAAGAGGAAGAGGAGGAGGAGGATGGTCGGAGTAGGGATGGCGAATCTTATGTTGTGAGTCTCTACTCGAATCAGCCGTCATCTCTGAATGAAGGGTTGAGAGTTGCGTACAATTCCATTCAGAAGAATTTAAGTACTGCTAGGGATGCAGTGTATGCCGCTGGAGTGAAAGCGAAAAACAGTGATAGTACTACTGGTGCCGTCATGGAACTTGCTCGTGCAGCACCCGTTGTGATGATAAGGCCTGCCATTGCCGCTACTGAGGCAATTTCTAAGGGATTACTAGGTGGTGCTAATGCGATCAATCCAGAAGAGCAGAGGCGTGCTGAAGAGAAGTATAAAAACCACCAGCGTGTAGAAGATTAAGTGCGATTGTTTCGTTGCTTTACATAAATAATTCATTAATAATTAGTAGATGATAATTGATTATGGGGTGAGAATGACTTTCATTGCATGTGTATTCTTTGCATCCTTAAAGATTTCGTAAGCCTTCTCAAACTCGTCAAATTTGAAATGATGAGTGATGATAGGTGTTGGGTCCAAAGAACCATCCACCACTTTTTCCAATAATTCAGGTGTAGAATAAGCAGACACCAAACCTGTGGTGATTTTACAATTCTTGATCCATAAATCTTGTAATTTGAGTTCGACACTGGTACCATGAACACCAACGTTAGCAATGGAACCACCTGGAGTGATGAGATCTTGACATAGTTCAAAAGTTTTAGGGATACCGACACATTCGATTGCCACGTCGACACCAGGTTCTCTACCCTTTGATTCACCTTCACATAGAGATGAGGTGATTTGTTTAATTTGAGATGCAATATCAGCAGAAGTGAATTCACCTGAATTGATTGTATGTGTAGCTCCTAATTTCTTAGCTAATTGAAGACGTTGATTATCGAGATCGATAGCAATTAGTTGAGCTGGATTTAAAGTCTTTGCTGATAATAATGCAGATAAACCGACAGGACCTAATCCGACAATTGCGACAGAGTCACCCTTTTTAACACCACCTGATAAAATACCAATCTCATAAGATGTTGGAATTGCATCCGATAACATTAATAATGATTCATGAGGAACATTCTTAGCATGATCTGGGACTTTAAATAGAGATGTCTCAGCACATGGGACACGCATAAATTCTGCTTGCGTTCCATCAATTTCGTGACCTAAGATCCAACCAGATGTACCCTCATTACCTGCACAATGAGATTGTAAATTACGTTTACAATAGTAACATTCACCACAAGCGGTAATGCAAGAAGCGATACAAACGTCACCCTTTTGGAAATTCTTAATAGAGTCACCAACTTCGACAACTTCAATAATTGCTTCATGACCCAATACAACACCCTTCTCTGGTTGTTTAGCAGCTAAAGCGGTAGTCTCTGGAACGTCACCTTTGAGAATGTGTAAATCTGAACCGCAAATGGTTGTAGTGAGAACTTTACCAATCACATCGGATGGGAGTTTGATGGTTGGTTTTGAAATTGAACGCCAAGAAATGACACCTGGCTTAATGTATGTGAGTGCTTTCATCATCTTTGGTATGGTTGTACTAAGAACCAAGAGCTGTTCCTCCATTCTATATGTTCTCTGTTGTGTCAATTAAGCTTGTACGGCTGGGGGGGTGTGCGTCCCTTAAATACCCCCTACCCACAATCACCCCGCATTGTTAATCGTATATCGTACCACGCAACGAGTACCAACTACCGAGTAATCGCCGCAAAGTCCGGGGTCATTAAAGTCAAGGCAGAAAGCAGAAAGCATAATTGGTAAGGTGTACTATAGAATGTAGAATGTAGGCTATCACTATCACTACCACTACCACTCAGCCCCCTCCGAGTATAGCACCTCGTTGACGAGTGAGAGTGGCAGATCTTCCACTCCAGTGAATGCCGTAAACCCCTGCGTTTGTAACTGTTCTGCGATAGCAACGACTCCCGTGTCATCCACAATGTTACGCGTATCACATAATGGCAGTGTAAGTCGTTCTGTTCCATATAATGCTATCCATGCGTACATGTATACCATTGCCACGAGTACATAACTAGGTATGGCTAATGCCCACCATCTTGATGGATAATAATGGACTCCTAATGAATGAAGTGTTTGATCTGGTAATAGAGACCATAATAACCATGCTAACATAACTATGCAAGATATGACATAAGTTGCAAAACCTTTGTATTCAGCTTGTGGAGTCGTTGTGGTGGATACTGTCACATCAGAACCTCTTGCTAGAGCGTCTGATACGTCTAAGATAGAATTAGAGGTGAGGTTGGGGTTGGGGTTAGAGTTAGAGTTAGGATTAAAGTTAGAGTCCTGCGTGGTTTGGCCATGGTCTCGAGGCAGCAAAGATCGTAGGGACGATGTGGACAGTGACAGATGTAAGTTTCGGTTCATTATGAGGGGAGGGGGGGGTGTATGGTGTGTATAAGGGTGTTTTCAGTGTCCAGTACCGTCGTAACTTGTAACGCAACAGTAGTGCCTAATGCCGGCGAGTTGAGAGTTGAGAGTGGAAAGTTGGGAACTGAAAGTTGAGAGTGGCACGTCATCATTAAAGGAGCAGCACGCAGCACGCAGCACAATGGAGTGGATGGCTGCGGTCAAGGAATAAGCACAGCACAGTACAACACACAACATACACTATACAATACAATGGTTGGTTCAAGCGTTAAGAAAATGTCATTAGCAGAGTTCATTGAGGACTCATCGCTCGGCGAACCCGCATCTTGGGTCGACGACGATTTCGACCTCACTAGTGCACTAGCTGGTGACCAATTTCAACATAACAATACATACACGAGTAATGGTAGAGTCAATGTCAATTCCAGATCTAGAGTTATTGTATCTGCAGATGCTGGTGGACGATATATTGTGGAAATTTCCAATCTAGGTAAGTTTTTCACAAGGCAACTGTTACGAGAGTTTTTCGATTCTAGATATACAAAGTTAGTTGATATACATGTATTCCCCAATTTAATAGCGGGTGGTAATACTGGGAAGATTGCCATTGTTTGGTTACCTGGTACTGCGGAATTCAACAAAGTGATGAAATGGGATGGAGTCAATGTTGAAGGATGTCGGATTAGAGTTCGTGATATCACTCCGGCAATGGTAGAGAATATTATTCAAAGAATTGAACAGAGTGGATTTGATGAAGATGAAGAAGAACGAAGAATTGAGAGTGGAAGTGGAGGTGGAATGAGCAATGGACCACGTGGACGTGTCATCGCAGAGAGACATTCAATGCCTCAATCCAATCCATTTGGTAATGCCAAGCCTGTAAATGCTAGAGAGTACCCTCTGGTATCTGAGAATGCACGAGAGGTGGCCAAAGCGTTGGCTGCTGTGAGGGCGACAAAGGCCAAAGCAAATGCAACGACATCTGCTACACCTGCAGTGGTAACTCCGAAGGTGAATCCGTTTGGTAATGCAAAGCCTGTATTGGTTAAAGAGATTCCATTAGTCTCTGAGAATACGAGAGAGCTTGCTGAGAAGTTACATCTGCTGGATGTTACGGATTCGGGAGAAAAGAAGAATGTCACTGCAAGTGATGGTGATACAGGAAATGATGGAGAGATCGCTGAAGTAGTAGAGAAAATTAAGGTTAAATCTAACCCATTTGGTAATGCCAAGCCCATAGACACTCTCTCTAAGCAGATGGAGATTGAGAAGAAGCTTGAGAAGGCATTTGTTAATGAAACAACGTTTAATTTGGCGCTCCTGCACAAGAAGGAGAGAAAGAGAGATAGAAAGAGAGAGAAGGAGAAGGATAAGGAGAGGGAAGTGGAAGCTGAAGGGGAAGTGGAAGTAGAGGGGGAAAAGGAAGTTTCAGAAGAACACGGTATCAAGGCCAGGATGGATAGGCGCAAGGCTCGTGATGTTAGTAAGGAAGAATACGAGTCTGAAGTACGCAAAGTCAAGAGTTTAGATGGATCCGCAGTGGTAGGGGTGGAGGATACAGTGGAGCATTTGCCAAGGGAACGTCGTCGGAGCCGCGTTTCGAGACGTGGATCCAAGGTAAAGGCCGAAGCAGATGATCACGAGAAGGAAAAGGAAAAGGAAAAGGAAAAGAGAAATACCACAGAAACGGTGGTCGAAGAAACTGCAAAGGATACGGATACAACAGCAGAAGGCACGAAGCCTGATCCAGAAGCAGTCAACGCCATGGAATCGACGGAGTCGACAAGCACAGCGGACTCTTCTCCCAGCCGTGGCCATAGTCAACGCGGACGAGGCAGAGTGAGAGGTAGAGGTGGTAGAGGATCCAGAGGTTCTAGAGGAAGAGGACGGGGAAGCGGTAGAGGAGGAGCTGGAGCGCCAGCTCCAGCTTCAGCGGCAGAAGCATCAACTTCGGATTCAACGACAGGCACTGCCATCAGGGGCGAACGCACACGTGGTGGCCATTACAAGAACCTTGTGTATCAGAAGCCTGTGTAAGTGTGTAAAAAGAGAAAGATCGCCCAGCTCTGTCCGCCCGCAGTGATCGGTATCGAGTTCCACAGCGGCCCAGTGAAAGGCCGCTGCGGTCCGTGCATTGCACTCAACAGCGGGGGGGAAACTAAATTAATTTTAACTCCCCCCGCCAACCGTCCGCAGAACGCTCCCATTGGCCGGCGCCCGCTTCCTCCCAGTGGAGAGAAGCCGACGAGCCTTCGTTTCTGGTGGAGCTGCCCAGCGCTCGCACGCCAAGGACCTCTCGCGAGGACTCGGCCGAAGAGTTTTCCCCGGCCGAGTGTGACACCAGTTAAATGAATAACTGGCGGGACGGCGCATGCCACCGAATTTCCCACTCGCTAAATGGAGCCATTTTATAGCTGGCTTTTTGTGGGCGAGTACGCACGGACAGCGCGCGGGCAGTGCTGCGGCCCACTGGGCCACGGCGATCCATCAGAGGGGGATTGCAAGTTGTCCCCCTGTCTGCTTTAAATCGTAAAAAAAAGATTAAATTTCAATGCTTCTTGACCTTCTCTGGCTTACCTTCGAGAACTGATATTCCGACACAGTGAGAGCCGTATACTCTTCAGCGTCAAAATCACACTCTGTAATAAATACTAATTGTTCTAGTCTCTTATAGACTGAATAAAATAACCTATAAAAACTTTCCATCAAACTGTTCCTAGGTTATCCTGCATTTATTTCCATTACAGATGTCAATTTGAAAGCTGAATATGTTTGAAGATTGATACAACACGAACTACTCCGTAGTTACCTTCGTTCTATGTCGATATTCTTAACTATTGAATAGATTCAAATGTCGAGAAGATTCTCGTTTACATGGTAGCGTTCAAAAGTTTAGAGAAATTAGAGAGCTAAGCAACACAAACACCAAGATTTACAATGCCTCAAAGAAGCATTTAAAGTCAAAGTCTTCTTAACTTTCTCAAAGACGGACGTTCTCGCTTGGAAGAAGAGAATGTTTTCCGACCATCCAAATTTCTTGGAAAGTGTTTGGGATGAGTTCAATAAAACTTTCACTGCTCAGCTCATCAAAGGTACGTACTTCTCAACGATGCAGTTGGTAAACATGTATTTGAACAAGGTTGTAAACTCCAGTGCTTAGAATTGAGATTGTTCCTCCTGACTTTTATATTGCATGATGAAGTTGGTAATCAGCGAAGTTAACTTCCTTGCTACCCTCATGAGATAAGTTTTTAAGTTATCCTTCATTTGATATTTCTCGAGATCAAAACTAAAAATACATTGAACCTCTCACTAAATTCATTACAAGGCCTGACAGTCAAGATTCTAGCTGTTATATCAACTTCATGTTTTTTGGGAAAAAATGCAGAAAAGACTCTAAGTTTCAATGTTAGTCTTTTCTCATGAATATACAAAACTCAAGAGCAAAAGATGTGGAATTTCACTTTGCTGACATCCCTACACAATAATATATTACTCATCCTAGGAGAGTTGCTATTCCTTTTCGTTCAATTGTCCCTCCACAGATCTGCGGTTGGTATGATCATACCTTTGTTGAAATTTCCTGTGAGACACTTTATCTTCCCCTTGGGCACTACATCTCGAATCAATTATAGACTTGAAGAAAAGCACACCCAACAATAGCATACATGCTCTCTCTTATACCTACAATACTGTGTCTGGCACAACCGTACACGGCTCACAGAGCTCAATGTACACCTCCAACCAGCCTTCCCGGTGTTGAGCCTTCAACTTGCGTTGTGGTGATGAGAGATTGAATTTTCATTTTCGTCTCTTCTCGTCTGGTCTTGTCTGCTTCGATGAAAAATTTTGCGGAGTCTTCAAATCTTCACCAGAGAATGCTTCTTAACAGCCTCTAATGGAGGCCACCACCTCCCCCTTCTTCGCACAACACACCGCTGCTCAACAAATAAACACAACATAATGAACAGAGGTAGAGGCGGATTCAGAGGCGGCCGTGGCGGCTTCGGTAGCCGTGGTGGTTTCGGCGGCCAAGGTGGCAGATCTTTTGCACCACAAGGTCCACCAGACAGAGTTTTCGAAATGGGTTCCTTCTTACACGCTTGTGAAGGTGATATCGTCTGTCGTTCAATAAATGAAAAGATTCCTTATTTCAATGCTCCAATATACCTCGAAAACAAGACGCAAGTCGGTAAGGTTGATGAAATTTTAGGTCCACTTAATGAAGTTTTCTTCACTATTAAACCTTCTGAAGGTATTCAAGCAACTTCCTTTAAAGAAGGTGACAAATTCTACATTGGTGCAGATAAGCTCTTACCATTAGAGAGATTCTTACCTAAGCCAAAGGCTGTTGGACCTAAGGCTCCAAAGAAGAAGGGTTCTAGAGGTGCATCCGGTCCAAGCAGAGGTGGTAGAGGTGGATTCTCCGGTGGTAGAGGTGGTTTCTCTGGCGGTAGAGGTGGATTCTCTGGTGGTAGAGGTGGCTCTAGAGGTGGCTTCGGTGGTAGAGGTGGCTCCAGAGGTGGATTCTCCAGAGGTGGAGGTAGAGGTGGATCAAGAGGTGGTAGAGGTGGAAGATTCTAAACCCAGTCCATATAGCTTGCTATACTTTACAGTCACTATACTAATAAATAAAATCATGTGTATCTTTATTACAGGTTCGAATTACTAAAAAGAAAAGGAAATAGCTAACCTAGGGTGTAGGAACTAGAGACTAGAGCCAACCATCAGGTGAAATCTTCCTCAAGATCAACAGGTGCAGATTGGACGCTGGTCTTGATTATGTTCAAGATCCGTACCTTCATTGGATCGAGCCTCGTGAACTTATCATAATCTCTAGATGCATCGGCAATTGCACCAGAATCGCCCTCTCTGACAGCTTCTACCAATTTACTGGCAAACTCGTACTCCTTCGTAGTCTCAAAGCTAGGATCCCATTGAACAAACCTCTGTAACAGAGCATTGGCACTGGCATAGTCATTCTTATCTGCCAATCTACATAGAATTGCCTTAAGGAAATATTCCTTCAAACTCCATTTCGCCAAACTGTTGTTGAGTGATTCTTTAGCAATGCGCTCATATGTCGTCGCAGCCTTAGTGAAATCCTTAACGGATTCATCACAATATAAATCTGCAGCTTTTAGAGAGCATTTGTTACTCAATGCAACGGCACTATCACCTTTATACCATTCTGAGGCATCTTCATAACTTTGAATGGCAGATTTGATATCGTGTAAATCATTCTCATACAGTTCTCCCAGATCAGTTTTGAAATTAGCACTTCTCCTAAATTGTCCACGCTGAACAAACATTGATATAGCCCTCTCCAGACATTTAACTGCATTGTCTGGGGATTCAATCTTATAAGCTTTGTACGCCTCCACTAAGGAGTTGGAAGCTTCATCTGGGGATTCGGCCTTCAATTGACAATCTGCAGCCTTCTCAAACGCATCACCGGCTTGGACCGTTCGACGGTATAACTTGAAGGCATTGCCGGCTTGAGTGTATAAATCTGCAGCCTCTTCATATTTGGCTAATGAGGAGCCTCCAAAAACTGATGAAAAGAAGCCTGAACTCTTGTTAAGTGCCTTTTCTGCCTGTTGAAATGTTTAAAAAAGTTGTTTTAATGGATGTGTTAGTGACTTGTTCATAATGGGTGTAAGTTTACTCAAGGTGACACCGGTAGCAACGTACTTGTGCAATTAAGTCTTCTGGTTTCGCCATTGTCCTAGTGTAAAGTTGTGTTATGTGTTGATTTGTATTGTGTTGAATGGGTTAGTGTATAGAGCAATGTGTTCTGCTGTCTGCACTGGCGCACAGTCTATTATCAATCAATAAGGCGCATTTCTGATGGCTGATGGTGGATCTTCATGTGATGACGCTCGCTATCTGCACCTACTGGAAATTGCCCTACAGCTTTTCATCTCAGCCCCAGCCTCAGCGGCGCGAACATCTCTGCACCGCGACGTGGAAAGTGTCAGGCTTGTTTTTGGCTGTAGTTTGATGGTTAGTGGAGGTTGTCACTTTTGAACTAGTGCCGCTTTTATTAGTAATGTCTCAGGTGTCAGTATAATGGGTTTAAGAAGGGCTTACTGAACTTCTTTAGTTAGAGGAAATATACTTTCCCTCCTTATAGCAAGAAAATTTAAAAATTCACTCAGCCAAGTAAAACTTTCCACACAATGCACAACCAACTTTAACCTCAATTTTCTCGGCAACCAAGCCTGCTACGTAGACTTCTCCAGTACCATTCTGCTCCTACAGACGCGGCAAAGTGTCTCCAACCCTATGCTAGCCTCCAACAGCCCTGGTTGGGGGGCTTGCGCGCGCGCCCAATTCGCATAATGCCTCCGAGTCGCTCTCACACTTTTTACACTTTGCTGTAACGGCACTTGGCGGAAGGGTTCGAACCCTCCGCTGCTGCGCGCCCCAACGGTGTCCTGTTCGACCCGCACGGACGGCGGCTGCGCCCAGAGAAATTTGGGTTGCAGTCCGCCCGCAATGGCCGCGTCCATCGCTGGAGGGTAGAAATACAGCACAGCAACGCGCCCGTGTGGGGGCGAATGGGACGGCACCGTGGGATCACGTGCGCAGCAGCGATTGGGATAGCGGGCTTCAACCGGCGTATATTCTTTTTGCTACATACAGGAAGAAGAACATGATGAATGATGAATATAATGATGATCTAAGATAGATAAAATGGATTATAAAAAGAAATCTATATCTATAACTTCTCAATGACGACAGCGGAGGCTCCACCACCACCGTTACAGATACCAGCGGCACCATATTTACCACCTTCTTGTGACAATACAGACATGAGAGTAACAATGACACGCGCACCAGAACATCCGAGTGGGTGGCCAATGGCAACGGCACCACCGTAAACGTTCACCTTAGAAGCGTCCAAATTGAGAAGCTTGGTGTTAGCGAGACCAACAACGGAGAAGGCCTCGTTGAATTCAAAGTAATCAATGTCGTCTAATTTCAGACCAGCATGCTTAACGGCCTTTGGAACTGCCAATGATGGTGCCGTCGTGAAATCCACAGGAGCATGAGCTGCATCACCCCAACCAACGATACGTGCAATTGGCTTAATTCCGAGCTCTTCCACCTTCTTGGCAGACATGAGAACAACAGCGGCACCACCATCGTTAATTGGTGAAGCATTAGGTGCAGTGACGGTACCATTCTCCTTTTGGAAAACGGTACGTGCAGATCTGAGCTTTCCCTCATTCAACTTACCAGTTTCTTCATCTCTTTCAACGATAACATCTGGCTTACCTCTGAATCCCTTCACTGTAATTGGAGCAATTTCACTCTTGAATTTACCCGCATCATGTGCTTGTTGTGACTTCTTGTATGAGGAGATTGCAAAATCATCTTGTTCTTCACGGCTAATATCGTGATCAGCTGCACATTTTTCAGCAGCGACACCCATTGCCTTACCATCATACGCGTCATTGAGACCATCACGAGAGACACCATCGACAATGGTGGAATCACCGAATCTTAGACCTGCTCTAGCTGCAGGTAGATAATATGGACAATTAGTCATACTCTCTGCACCACCTGCAACGACAATATCTGCACAACCAGTTAAAATGGTTTGTGCACCCAAGATGATGGCTTTCATACCAGAGGCACACACTTTATTGATGGTAGTAGCAGGAGTGTCTTCACCCAAACCTGATGCAAGAGCAACTTGTCTAGCTGGTGCTTGTCCAACATTTGCTTGTAAGACATTACCAAAGAAAATCTCTTCAACATCAGTTGGCTTGATTTGTGGAACTTTCTCCAATGCTGCCTTGACGGCGTGTGAACCGAGATCAACGTAGTTGAGACTTGATAGAGATCCCTGGAAAGATCCGATTGGAGTTCTTGCTCCAGCAACAATGTAGACGTATTCCTTGGACATCGTAGTGTGTGTGTGCTTGCGTGTATTCAACTGACAGACAATCAATGCTCAGCTCATCGAGGAAGAAAGAACACTGGTAGGAGTGGAAACGCACCCTCTGAGCCCTTTATAAACGACGGACGGCGTCGAGGCGCTGCACGATGGAATGAAATAAAATACTGAGCCCACGGACCACGAACCGGTACGAGGTACGAGGTACGAGCAGTAATTTGAGGGGAAGCGCAACGAGCAAACGAGCAAACGACTGGCTCTGGAATGCGCGTTGTAGGGGCGTCACATACTGAAAGGCGACGATTTCTATGCACACTACAGCTAGCTAACAATTACATAATAACGTCTCCATCCTCATCTTCCTCCTCCTCAACGTAGATCTGATTATTCCCCTGCTGCTGATGCTCCAGTAACTGTTCGTAGCTCCACACAGAGACACCACTCTCCTGGTCCTTTGGATCGATGGGCTGTGCACTGGTACGCAAGAACTTCTTTGCAGATGCAATTGCCATATCCGTTGACAAGTTAGTATCCGCATCGAGTAAACCTTGCGCAATCCATTTAGGTAATTGACCCTTTCTCCTTGCAAAACGACGATCGGCTAACACCATCACTCCATAATCATCCTTACCACGTAAAACACGACCCAAACATTGAGCTGCATGTCTCATTGCATCGAATGATAAGAAATCATTCTCCCTAATTTGGAAATTGTCTCTCAAAAATTCGAGACGTGCCTTCAAAATACGTGATTCCGTGTATTGGAAGGGAATACCAATCATCAACACCGTACGACCATAATGATGGTCAAAATCAATACCTTCAGAAACTTTACCTCTAGCAACAGAGAGTAGAACGGCACCACGACCATTTGAACACGCCTTACGGAACGTCTCAAGTGCAAGAGAAGTCTCTTGTGCATCTGGAGTCTCCACCAAAATCAATTTGTATTTCCATACTTCATCTAAAATACCCATTGTCTGCCATTGTGAGATAATGCTCTCCATGTACAAATATGATGGGAAGAAAACAACGAGACCATCTGGGGTAATTTTGGAAAATTCAATGAGTAAAGTTCCATAGTTTCTAACCACGCTGGGATCATTTCTAATCTCAAATCGAGAAGAAATGGCAACTTGATCAGATCCCTTTGTGACAATCATCGGAAGGAAAGAACGACGATCAAGAGTCATCGTATACGATTGTTGAATCACCGTGTCAAAATTGAGCATCTTTGGATACATGTCCAATGGGGAAATGGTACCCGATGTGATGATCACACTGGAAAACTTCTCAAAAACGGGCTTAATCGCAATAGACGCATCTAAACAAGATAAACGTAATATCGGATTCGGCACTGTGGCATTCTCCGTCTCAAATGGTTCGAGAATCAATGTAAACCCACTCTCATAGGTAGAAACAAGTGAAGCAAAAGTGGCAATGTCCTTAAGCGCCATGAACTCCTCAACTTCCGTCACTTGAAGTGTCCTCACAAGTAATGAAAGTCTCTCTGAACAGAATCTCAATGGTTTACGGTCAATAAAGGTTAATTGTTTCAAATGTTGCAAGAATGAGGGGGGAGTCTCCGCAATAACATGCAACACTTTCATTCTAGTCTTCAGATATTCGATCAAACGTTTCATGAACGATATAAAATGTTCAGCACGTCGAATGCTACCAGGGATCGCCTCATCAAGAACATCGGTTGACAATACGGGACTCGCAACAAACGTCTCCTCCCCACGGTTGACAATATCAGACTCTCGTAACCCTTCCACCAATTTCTCATATTCATCTTGTAATCTTGCACTATCCACGCGTTTCACTTCTTCAACTTTCTCACTCAAACTGACGGCACCCTTCGTTGCCTTCTTGAGTAGATCATCGGTAATATCCATTGACAATGATTCAATGCAAACGTTATCAATATTGTGGGCTTCATCAAAAATGACAATACTATCTCCAGACAAATCTTTCGAGACACGCTCTGCAATCTTCGGATCAATCAAATAATGGTATGAATAAATGACAATATTGCATAATGGCATCATTCTTCTAATAGTAAAGTACGGACACGTTCCCTCATCCTTACAATATTTGAGCAACTGCTCAAATGAGTACACTCCAGGTGGAATCAAATTAGTAGGATCCTTTTCATATAATTTTTCATGGAATGAACATAAATCTTCGATATCTGCCTCTCCACTCTCAACTCTCTGCTTTAGTTCACCATTCGTCAATCTTCTGCATTTTTCATCAACAACAATACCTTTCCTCTCCTTACCAACCGTTGGATGTAAACACAAATTCTTTCTACTAGTCAATCCCAATCCTCTAAAATCTTCAACATATCCAAGCTCTTTCGATCGGAATTCCATCAACTTGTGCAATTCAATCAACGCCTTCTCAATTTCTGACATGGTACGAGAACAATATATAATCTTTCGGTGCTCTGGATAGAACATCTGATATGCAACAGTGATAGAGAGTAAAGAAACAGTCTTACCAGTTCCAGAAGGCATCTCTAAAATGCAATTACCTCCAACATCAAGTGATCTTTTGATGTCACACATGTACGAGTATTGCTCCGGGTATATCTTCGGATAGGGGAAAATCACCGGTAGGTCATCGATGAAGAATCTATAACAAAAGGAATGTGTTAGTAACTGTATGTAATGAAGTGTGCATGCTTGAAAATGGTAACTCTATGCATTACTTCACTAAACTAGTGATGATCCGGACATTCTGGCGTAGTTTCTTTCTCTAGTTGCCACTTACTTCATGTTCAGGTGATGAATCAACTGCTGTGTGTGGGTGTGTACTCGATGTAAGGTTGTCTACTCAGTACAAGTATCGAACCCAGGGCGTGCATTGCAAATTCATGATCTGTGATCTGTATGTGTGAAATATGCCACAACCGCGACCCATCCCAAACTTTTCACTTTTCACTATTCATTTTCACCTTCCACAGCAGCAATTACAAGTTCAAGCCTCTCAACTCTCAACACAGTCCACATCACCTGTACAATACTGCAATCCTCTATCTTTTTAAATTAAAATTACATAATCTATACTCATGCAGCCTTTACTTCAAGCCCTTCTATAACGATCTGTTTGTCTGCCTCCAAATAGGAATCACAAACGGTCCAGATGTAAATGTCCTTTTTCCCAGCTTCAGGCACCGTAAACTCCATCTTTACAGTTTGTTGCTCCTTGGTGATAGCTTGCTTCTTGATAGCATAGAGCTCATTAGTAACATTATTACCAATAACTATCCACCAATGTTCAAATACCTTCCCTGGATAAGTAGCGCTGACAACAGTTAGATCATCGACATCTTCGTCTCTACTGATATTGATCTCAATCTGACAAGGCTCACCAGCAATAACGCCACCTTCCAAACTATAGTCAACTTCTAAGTTTGGATATTTGTTGACAAAGTCAGCGACACTGGACACCTCCTTCTCAGTTAAACCTTCTAATATCTTTTCTCTGTCTTCATCCTCCAATTCCATGATATCATAAACGGATTTGACGCCATGTTCTTTGCATCTCTCCAAAACCGACTCATCAAAGAATGGAATCTGCTTCAAAACATTATCGTTGTTCCATACACCTTGGACAGTCATTTGTGTCAAGTCCATAGCAAACATTGCATTGAGATGTCCTTGACTAGAGAGGAAGTCCACAATAGCGCTCAATATAGCTAGCGTTTTAGGTAAAATGAAATGTAGGTCCTCAACGAGCTCAGGGCTCAAACTAACCCTAGAGAAGTGAGCCTGCAACAAGATAAACGCCTTCAGAGCTGAAGACTCAAAATCAAGATCCATCGTCCATTTCAGTGGTAAGCTGTGGTAAAGCTTGAACAGCATTTGATCATCATTTTCTCTGAGAGGAATATTTTCAAATTCTGATGCATGACAAACTACTTCCAGGATCTTCTTTAATCTCAGCTTTTCGTTTACCTTACCAATTAGTTCCATTGTGGTGTATGAAATGTTGTAATGGTTTGCGATCATACACGTGTTCAATGGGACGATCTCCACCTTTTCTTCCTCATCAATCTCTACAGCTGCTTTATCTTCATCAGTCCCATCAGCAAGATCATCATCAATGATCAGTTCAATCATACCTGATGCTTTCAAGTCGTTCAACGTATTTTCTATGAGCTCAGAAAGGTATTCGGATAAGTCATTGTCAGTGGTACCCTTCAAGCCATAAAACGATGGATTCAGTTGAAGCCTCCTGTAAAACAATGAGTATGTAATCCAGTCAACGGCATACTGTCTATTTTTTATGACCTTGATATCACCAACAACCGCGTCGTGTATGGAATTGTTCAGATAACTTTCGAGAGGCATGGACAAGGCCGCAAATCGTTTGTAGTAATCAACCTTGGAAGAATTTGTATAAATGTGAGCATGTGCTATGGAATTTGCATCTTTTCTAGCCAAACCTACCATCTCGAGGATTTCATTGATGGTGTAATCGATGTATCTGTGTTCCCTCCCATCATACTCCTTTGTACCCAAAAGCAACACATTGCTTGCAGATGGTGCCCAGTAACAACTATCCTTCGTAGCAATAATACACTTCAAAATCTTCGCCTCAAACAAGCTCATAACAATATTGGTATCAGATGTTGCCATAAAAGAAGTCAAATAGCCTATACCAGACTTTAACGTACTACGCAAAGAAGCATCCTGCAATTTCTCAAGATATGGCTTGATGGCTTCAATGTCTGCTTGCAGCCACGTTTGATTGTCAGCCTTCAACTTCCTCAGGAACTCCTTCGAGACATCAACAACATCCTTTCTTCTATCGATAAACACTAGGCATGTTTCATCACCCTTTCTAGCGTCCATTGAATCTATATGCTTGTAGGAAGGTGTAATCAAACATTTGAGCAATGAAGGATTATGTGTAATCTCCATAGAATGGAATCTTAGCTCCAATGGGAACATCCGCTCTCGGGTATCAAAGTCAAAAATGTTATTTTTTGGAATGTCCAGCCAATCTGCAAAGTCCTTATAGCTAGCAATGGACGATGCAAGTGCAACAATTCTCGTTGAAGTTTCCAAATTCGTAGTGATGTAACGGAATCTGCTCAAAACTGTTTCGTATGTAGTACCAACTTGACCAGATCCAATGGTATGACAGTCATCTGCAACGATAAGTTCAATAGTCTTCAAACTCTTTCTTTGTTGCCAGCGTCTCGAGATAGTCTCGAGCTGTTCTGGTGTACACATCACCAAGTGCGACTGCGCCAATATCTGCAAGTCAATAGTTGGATCACCAGTCAGTTTACTGATCACCTTACCACCAGCAAGCTTCGACAAAGACTTCCTCCAGTGCTTAAACAAGGCATCTAAACGCTTCTGATTAGGCTGAATATAAATACCTCTCCCACCTTCGTCCTTCCATAATTTGAGGAAAGACAAAGTGGCAAGCTCTGTCTTACCGTTACCCTTGGAAGTGGCAAACATGACATTACCGGAACCATTATAGACGGCATCAAAAGCTTGGGATTGGAACTTATTGAAATAATTAAATGAAAATGCGGAAACAAATTCTTTAATTCCGATCTCTGAAACAGGGACAAGATCAGATTCGATAAGTGGCGTCAATGCTGGGAACTTCTTCGGAACCTGCAACTTGGTAAGCATTATAGGGGTTCTGCTTTCACAGAATAACCAACGATCACTGATAATTGTCACAAAATAGTTTGGTTGCTCGCTTTCGAAAATTGGAACAGAGAAGTCAAGATAATGAGTCTTATTGATGAGCTCCTTCCTCACGAATAGCTGGTCTTGATGTAATAATTGTTCTCCATTACAATCTTCAACGAGAACAGTAAAGGACTCCGTGAAACCATGAACATTGACATCCCATTTCCAATGGGGTGTGATATCTAACGCAATATGAACCAAACTTGGAGTAATAGGCTTGACACTATAGTCCACTTCAAGTTGAGGAAACTTTTTGACTAATTCTGAAGCCAAATTACCATACTTCTCTGCCTTTAGGGATTTGACAATCAATGTTGACTCTGTCAAAGCTAGATAATATTTCCATGGCGTCATACTACGCTCCGCGACATTGATGATATCCACTGGCACATGTGGGAATTGTCTTAAAGGAGTACTTGTTAACCATAGCTTCTTCTCAATCATTTTGGAAACATTCAACAGCACTCTAGCAAGCTTAGCCCAGCCCTTTCGCAATGACAAGTCATACAAAGCCCTAAACAATCTCCCCGCAGATTGAGATATGTAGATCATATCAGCCATCAAGGCAAATCCATCGAGCTTTAAACCAGAAATGTAAGCCTGTAATAGCACGTTAATCTTTGACAATGGATCTTCAACATCCTCATTAATTGGAATGGGTGCTTTCTCTATAAGTTTCTTCAGCTCTGCCTTTTCCTCTCTTCTCACCGGAACAAATTTGAACTCTTCACTACCTGCAAAAACCCTGAAGAGCTCTATTTCACTGAAATGTGGTTTTAACTGTTCATCAAAATTCTTCATATTAACATAGCTAATGTAATAATATGAAGCAATTTTACCAAGCGCTGTAGGGACAACTATATCTTTTTCATAGTTGTATTTGATCATTCCAGATTTGGCTAATAGTAGAAATGCAGAGTACGCCAAATCTCTTCTTCGTTCGACTAACTGAGGGTCGTTATCGTACTGAGGCCCAACAAAGTATACGTCCCTTGAATGCAACATGCGCACATACAAGTAGGTATAGCCAATCCAATCCACACATTCCTTCAGTGACCTGATAGAGCCTGAGACAATTTCAGCGTTAATACTATCGGCAAGCTTAGCATACATCTGTGACTCAATTGGTAACTGCTGATTGAGGATTGCCAAGTAATATTTGATTTGATCTTGTGAGGTTATGATGATACCATCACCATGTGTGTCATATCGCGGTCTACCAGCTCTACCGAGCATCTGAAGTATGTCTTGCGGTGACAAATCGACCCAAGTACCTTTCTCCGGGGAATACACACTTGTGCCCTTGATTATAACGGTATGAGCGGGTAAGTTGACACCCCATGCTAAAGTTGCAGTAGAGACCAACACCTTGATATGTCCTTCTGCAAAGAGATCTTCCGATGTTTGTCTATCATCTCGATTCATACCAGCATGATGGATACCAAAGCCGGATGTTAGCACTGACTTCAAACTCTTATTAGTGACCTTTTCAGCTTCACTTGAAAGAATCTCTCTAACACCCACAGAGAATTTCATAGAACTCTCAAGCATATCATCTTCGACGAGCTTGTCTGCCAACCACTTAGCAGTCTTTGCAGTCTCTTTTCGAGAATGCACAAAAATAATGACTTGGTTTCCATCTTTCATGTTTTCAATGATTTTCTCATAGCACACTTCGTTCATTGCTTCGTATTTCTTGAACGCCTTTTTTTCGGTGATACCAACAAATTGTTGTGCCAAAGGGCATGGTCTATATGATGCATCAAAATAGAATAAACCTTTCTCATCTACTCTCAAGAAGTGCGCAACATCCTTATAGTTGGGTAACGTCGCCGAGAGACCGACAAATCTAACTTTGTACTCGCTGTTATCATCCATATTCTTCATAGTTCTGGAGACAATATTTTCTAGCACAGGACCTCTCTCATCATGAAGTAAATGAATTTCGTCAATAATCACTAATCTGACTAGATTTATGTATGATGCATCGTTGTTCTTTCTAGTGATGACATCCCATTTCTCAGGAGTTGTTACTAAGATTTGAGTAGATTCAATTTGGTGTTTGGTTAGATTAGAGTCACCGGTAAGTTCATTTACCGTGATACCAAATTGAGACAATCTTCTTTCAAACTCCCTGACTTGTTCTTGAACCAAAGCCTTTAATGGAGCAATATACACGATTTTGAAATTGTTAAGCTGAAACTTTCCATTATTGTTTCTGAAATTGGACATTATTCTCAAGACAGTGAGCATGGCAACGTTAGTCTTACCAGCACCAGTGGGCGCACACATCAAAATATTTTCATCCGCTTTAAAAGCGGTAGGATAAACCTTAGATTGGATACGGTTCAAAGTCGACATTTCACTCGAGGGGAAAGCAGCTTGCGCCCACTCTGGTAGTTCTGAGATCGACACAGGTACCTCATCTTCTAGTATTTTAGCCTTCTCTGGGGCTGGAATATGTATCTCCTCCCAACTTTTCTTCGTTCTTTTAAAAGAACCTTTAGGTAACTGAAATTGAGAGACCGTCATCAATTTCGAGCCCTGAGTGAACACAAGATTATGTAGGTCCAAATTTCTTGGATATTTCACCGAAAGAGAAGTGTTTGTTGTACCCGTATCAACATTCTTTTGTCTCTTGTTTGAAGGCTCGGTACTTGATGAGACCCCTTCCTTTCTCTTATTAGAAGCTTCCAAAAGTTCGAGTTTCTCCTTGTACAGTTTCCTTTCGGCACTGTTTTCTCCATCATCACCAGCTTCTCGTAATTTCAATGTATAGAATATCAGCCTATAGTTCTGAATAAGGGTATAATAGAAATCGTTAATCTCAAAGTCTTGAATTCCTAACAAGCTGTGCTCAAAAGTTCTTAGGTCGATTTTCTTTTCCACTAGCTGTGACATGGAGTCCATTATTTGGTTTGCAATTTCGGCGTGTTTGAACTGATCAATCTGATGTTGATATTTACTTAGCTGTTTGATAAGCCAGTACGTGTCAATATCCTGAGATTTGACATCAAATCTCGAGTTTAGGTTTTCCTTGTTACTCAAATCAACGATATCGTCGGCATCATCATCAATCGGTTGGTCAAATAATTGTGAGCGTAGAGCTTGTTCATCATCTTCATTATCCCGCACATCATCATCACTATCATCACCATTTTCAGAGTCATCGCTGATGCTATTGTTGTCATCATCATCATCGTCATCAGAGTCAATCTGTATTCCAAGGCCATCATCGTAACCATCATTATTCTCATTATATTTATCAGCTGCCTGGTTGTAATCGTTGATGGAAGAAACGAGATTGTATATTTTCTGGAAATTTGAATCATCAATTCTCCTTCCAATGGAATCTTCAAGTGCATTTTTCTTGTTATGCGTGTTGGTATCATCAGATTTCAAAATTTCTATGGTAATATCTGCTAGAGATTTGATGACGTCTTCGGGCAAATCATTGTCAAGAATATCATCACACCATTCAACAATTTGGTTGTATGTAAAAAGATTAGATTCGGTAGTGGGGGTATAGTTGTACGATTCCAAGTTTGCCGAGTCGAGAAGTGTACTCGCAGTCGATCGAGCACTCTTCCTAGATTGTTTGGCTTGTTTCTTAGCGTTCTTGTCTTCATTATCAAGTGCATCTAGCGACAATTGAATCGTTTTCTTCAACTCTTGTTGCTCCTCGGTGTTGGAATCACCATTAATATTAGTACTGTTAGCTGTTGGCTTTATGTTGGAACCAAAATCTTTGACGGAGATGACACCACGGAGAGAATGCGGCGTGGTGTCGACGTCTCGTCGATCGCTAGAACCCTCATCTTGCAGCCTACGGTCAGTTCTGAGAACCTTGTTGGAGATCTCCTCATACTTGTACTTGCCAATGTCGTCCATGGTCCGGTAGCGAATTGCCGAATTGAATAGGATTCCCCTTTGCCGTCAGTATTGTTTTGTGTTTTGTGTGCCCCGTCTGAAATGTGAACAAAATGGATAAATTGCCCTTTTCAGAAAAGAAAAAAATAGCCCTCATCGCTCCACGCTCCACGCTGTTCCCTTTTTTTTTCAATACAGCGCACCCGCCACCTGCGCCACCTGCCACCGCCACCGCCACTGCGCCCCACTGCGCCACTCTGGCCTTCTTTTTTCCTCTGGTGCACGGATGTCTCTTTCGGGTTCACTGTGCTCCGAAGCGCTCCATGGGATTACAATCAAGATGCGGCGAAAGCCCCTCTTTCCCCAATTAATCTCCACCGCCACTTCCGCTTAGTACAGCTGCTACAGCTATACCAAAAAAGGTGAAAAGGCGCTACTGTTCAAACAGCTCCCCCCCCAGCTTCTTTCTTTTACAGTTACGCTCCTATACGACTAGCTTTGCCACTTAATTTGAGTCTATATACACACGCAAACCAAACAATGTTACGTTTGTTCTCAAAGAGACCTTCTTCTTCTGTAAGGGTGATCCCAAACCTCATCAGAGGTTTAGCAACTGAAGCAGCTGAAGCTCCAGCTGTTCAAAACATGAATGATGTCGTTGACATTGAATTACCAGATTTCTCATTCGAAGGTTACAAGCTTGATGTTCCAGAATTGAACTATCAAACTGAAAAGGGTACCCTTTTACAAATGTACAAGGATATGGTGGTCATTAGAAGAATGGAAATGGCAGCTGATGCTTTATATAAGGCAAAAAAGATTAGAGGTTTCTGTCATTTATCAGTTGGTCAAGAAGCAATTGCAGTTGGTATTGAAAATGCAATTACCCCTCAAGATGATATCATCACATCATACAGATGTCACGGTTTCACTTATATGAGAGGTAGTTCAGTTCAAGAAGTTTTGGCTGAATTGATGGGTAGAAGATCAGGTGTCTCTTATGGTAAGGGTGGTTCCATGCATATGTACACCAATGGTTTCTATGGTGGTAATGGTATCGTCGGTGCTCAAGTTCCATTGGGTGCAGGTTTAGCATTTGCTCATCAATATAGAGATAACAAAAAATGTACTTGGGCATTATATGGTGATGGTGCTGCAAATCAAGGTCAAGTCTTTGAAGCTTATAACATGGCAAAACTTTGGAATCTACCTTGTATCTTCACTTGTGAAAATAACAAGTATGGTATGGGTACATCTGCTGCAAGATCTTCCGCTATGACCGAATATTACAAGAGAGGTCAATACATTCCAGGTTTGAAGGTCAATGGTATGGACATTCTGGCTGTTTACCAAGCTGCTAAGTTTGCTAAGGATTGGACTGAGAACGGTAACGGTCCATTAGTTATGGAATTCGAAACTTACAGATATGGTGGTCACTCCATGTCCGATCCAGGTACCACTTACAGAACTAGAGAAGAAGTTCAAAACATGAGATCTAGAAACGATCCAATTGCAGGTTTGAAGGC